>JAUPMG010041281.1:0-14249 GCA_031762675.1 Pachysandra terminalis | reverse complement strand
AAACTGCTCCCAAACCCAAGCTGAACACAAACTGGTAGTAGAAGTACGTGTTGAAATGTCTTCAGTATAATCCATGTCACAAAATCCAACTACCTTACTTGGATTCTCTTTCAATAGAGAATCTCATAATCTTCCATGCCCTCAACATACTGTAAGATCTGCCAAACTACTTCCTGATGCTACTTGGATTTTACATGAACCATCTAACTACAACTATATACGAAATATCTGACCTTATAAAAGCCAGATATGACAAACTTCTAACCAGCTGTTGGTACAATGTTGTATCCTTTTGTAGCAACCCCTCCCATCATTGCTCAACTTCAGATTGACCTCCAACAGAGTTGAGATAGGATCCTAAACTCTCATAGCAAGTCTGTAGCATACTTTATCTGACACAAAACACACCTTTATCACACTGGTCTACCTCCAGATCAAGGAAGTGTTTGAGCTACCATAGCTCCTTCATCTCAAATCTTACTGATAAAATTTATGAACTATTGTAACTTCAGTAATGTCATTTCCTCATGGTTCAAAATATCTCAATGTACCCTCAATATATCCCCTTTCTCCAAGGGTTGATATAAATCAAAGAGAGAAATCTGATTTTACAAAATATCCCTCAATATATCACTATATGTCGCAATATATGCGATATATGACGATATGTGTTTTTTGCTTAACGTAAAAGATATATTGACCAAAATAAGGGAGATCTTCATCATTTCGACTGAGAAACAAACTCCTAAAACTCTTTCAATTTTTTTTTTTGTTTAGATCACTTCCTAACCTATTTTTAGGACCCAATTGGCAATCTTTCCATGTTTTTCAAGGATTTTCAAATCATTTTGATGTTCTTGTTCTGTAAACTCTAAGAACATGCAAAGGTTTACAGGATTTATCCTCATTTATTGTTCAAGTATAAAGCAATAATGAAGTGCAACTTGAGATTTTAGTGGGAGGTCGTGGCGGTGGGTTGCTGCGCAAGCCTCCTACTTGGGATTAGTCGGGCCTAAGGCCCGGACATCCAAGTTATCAAAAAACAAATAATGAAGTGCATGCCAAATTACTTATATATTGAGTGAATGGATCTCATCAAGGATTTGATTGTTTGTAGGACTTGAAAAACCAAAAGACTTAGGAAAACCAAATATATTGGGTTTTTAACCTAGATTTGTTTAACCAATGAATTAGTTATGTATTAAGATGAAAAACCAATCTATATATTGGTTGAAAATTTATTTCTTGTTAAAAATATGTATTTTTAAATATTTTATAATTAAATATACATAATTAAGAAAAACAAAAGAAATTTACGGATTTACTTTGATTAAATGTTTAGTACTTATGTCATAAAATGGTGACCTATTTCATCTACCGTTTACCAATATGAGGTTAATATACTATTTATTTATTTAAATAAATTTGCATATTCAAAAATATATTAAATATGAAAATGTTTGCAGCAAAACATTACTATAAAATTAGTTCATAATACGTATTTGTAGTTGAAGAACTATTTTACAAATATATATATATATATATATATATATTTTTTTTTTTTTTAAAAAAAAAAATAATAAAAATAGAAAAAAAATATGAAATGTTGTTTTTTCTATAATCATTTGATTATTGCTTGTTTCTTACCATACTTTTGTCACTATGTTGAGTCTAAGACGAAAAAGGGGAGGCATCCCGAGAGGGAAGGATGGAGGAAGCCTAACATTAGTAGCAACATGGTCAGTTGAATCTTAGGAGTAAGGGAGGGACAACATACAACTTTAGTTAGATTTATATTCAAGGATGCGGGATACTCGACGAAAGCAGCATTTGGTTGGGGGTAACACTAATGTCTGTAGTTGTGCGTTATGCCTAATGGAAGTTAGAACAAAATACAGGAACATCTCCAACCATGATCGCAGCTATAAGTCACATGACTAGATTTCTTTCCATGTATTTGTGTCTTGTAATCTATAATGCAGTAGTTTTTAGTCAAAATACTTCCTATGTTTATCATATGAAGCTTTAAAAAAAACAATGCATGCAAGACAGAATGAGCCTTAGACCAAAGGGTGTATCCTAGGTTTTTTGTTGCATCCAACCACTGCTTTCCTACTAGAGTGAATATGAACAATCATATTTCAGGATTTACTCCAAAACAAATCTTCATTTCGACTATTTGGGAGCTTTGTTATTTAAGGGAAGAGCTATTAGGAGAAATTTGGATGAGGCTAAAAGAAATATTGAAGGGTGGAGCTCAAATATTCTTTCAGTGGGAGGTAAGC
This sequence comes from Pachysandra terminalis, assembly GCA_031762675.1. NCBI lineage: Eukaryota > Viridiplantae > Streptophyta > Magnoliopsida > Buxales > Buxaceae > Pachysandra > Pachysandra terminalis. The sequence continues at coordinate 11,964 of JAUPMG010041281.1, read as the reverse complement.
TAAGTCTTCTACAAAGTATTCTTAGCTCTATGCCTTTTCATATTATGAGCTCACTTCCTGTTCTGAATGCTATCATTGTTGCCATGGAGAAATGTTTTGCCAATTTTATTTGGGGTAATCAAGAGGGTTCTTCTAAATATCATTGGGTAGGCTGGGTAACCAAAGATATTTCTTGAAAGAAATCGACGCATTTTTTTAGATTAAAGAAAAAGGACTCTTATCGTATTATTATGAAAGTGTTTAGGATTCATGAGCTTGCTTCTCTTTGTCCTGCGAACAAAAAGCGTAATTTGTTGAACACCCTTGCTTTAGAAGCTTTAAGAATTCTTTTTAAACAATCTTCTCCTCAACTGTTGTTAATCGAAAAAAAACAGCTTCTGGCATTGTAAAATTAAATACAGATGTGGATTCGAGTGGTTTTCAATAGTGTCTAGGATTCATGAGCTTGCTTCTCTTTGTCCTGCAAACAACAAGTGTAATTGGTTGAAGACCCTTGCTTTAGAAGCTTTAAGAATTCTTTTGAAATAATCTTCTCCTAAACTGTTGTCAATCGGAAAAAACTAGCTGCTGGCATTGTAAAATTAAAATTGTGGATTCAAGTGGTTTTCAATACATTTCTTACTTGAATCTACCAAACTTTATTGTTGAATGCGACTTTGTATTTAAAGAAGTTAAGTTGTCCTTGGTGTATAAAATTCTTAGTTCTTGAGATCCAGAAACTCTTCTAAGAAAATATCCTTGTGCACTCGTACCAAGAAGGCATTAATTTTCAGATTTGCAAATAAGGGTACAGATGATCAAGAGAATTACTATTACACGAATATAAATCAGCTTCCTTCTAACATTCGAGCTCTACTACGTCTTGAAAAAATTAGCTTGTACTCTTTTAGAGGTTCTTCGTAATAAAATTGTATAAGCATGTGCATCTTATCGTAAGGAAACCATGTTTTATAAATGGTTTTCATTCTCCATGCATTTAGCACCTAGGGGGCGTACTCATGTACAGTCATTTTTTGAGTGGTAACTAGTAATACTCATATGCCCCCTTGTCTAGGTGTACATATTGTTTATCAAGTAAATAAATGTTTCTGCCTAAACACCCGTCCTACCAGGAGCCTTTAAACAAAAATAGAAAAAGATTGGATCTATACGAGGAAAAAAGAGTCGTTTTCTACCTTTAACCTGATTCGCACTCAATACTAGTACGAAGAAATCCAATCCAATTCTTTGACCACAACAAGCATCCTTACGTGCCTAACTAATCCCTTTAGTTTGTCTCTATTCTCTTACAAATTTAACTTTTATTGTTCAAATTCGAACTATAAAACCATTAATCTAAACAAAAAGCTCACCATTTTTAGTTAAAACTCAAAACATATGGACCTTTTGACTCAAATTTATGATAGTTATCCTAAAATACAATGAGAAGTCCTGTAACATATGAATGTGCCCAAAATGGCTATTTTTACCAACCCAAGCCCTTTCTTAAGATATGTGACCTAATGGGATAGGCAACACCAGTATTTACCCTATCATATTCGCGATTTGAGCAGAAGTATTTGGCTTGCAAATTGGACTTTGGACCAAATCCCTAAATTCGATCATCAAACCTTCTCTGGATAGTTGAATTGAATGCAATTTGAATTAGGATTAAGGCGTTGCCAAATCCAGTTTCTAGCAACTAATGAGGCGTGCACTAGCCAAAATTATATATTTGTTAGGGTTCATCCTATGCTAGGCATGACTTGGTCATGATTTGTCCCAATGAAAGCCTAAGCTGCAAGCAATCTCTAAGTTTGTCATATGCCAATCCACGGCATTTCAACTTGGTGAAGAAAGAAAATGGAAAAGAAGATTCACAAACAAAAAAGTTATAGGAGATGATTATCTTAATCAAGCCTCACTTACACTGGCATTAATTTTATCTTCTGAAACAAATGGTTTGGGGACAAGTCAATTCATTTCTCAGCCCCTTTCTCCAACCACAAAATGGTTGAATATAATAAAACGAAATGAAAAACAAAGTTCTCCGTCCACGATATTCGTGGGAAGGTATAACATTGTATATGTATATTTTCATAGGTTAAATTGCACTAAATCTATATCTAAGGAACCATTTATGCAACAATATGTGATGGTGGATTGCTTAGGTGGAAATTAGACTTTCTCATCCATCCATTTGAACATATACCTATAATATTAAGGATTAAAAGTTTACCTCGATGTAGTACATGGGATTCTCATCTAAGCTGTTATTCAATTTTCACTTAAATTTTGTTAGTCTTTAACATCTAAATGGCTAGTTTGACTTTCTTTTTTTTCATATGGCATCTTTTTATTTCAATTTTGACAAGCACCTAACTTGTACTAATGCAGATCCTGATATGCAGCAAGAGATCGAAAAACATATTGCTGCTAGCCGAGCTACATTTAGTGTCCAACTTTTGGTAGGTTTTGTTCTAGTTTTTCCTTGTTTAAGTGACCGTATAAAAGTAGTTTCGTTTCCATTCTTAGTTCTACTATGTTATTGACATCAACTAGGAAAAATCTTAAATGTTAGCATATAAGGAAATACTGCACCATGAAATTCAAGTTTATATGTTGAACTTGTATTTATGGTCATTTAGGTGGGGATGTCATCATAATATAAATCCTATGATGTATCCAATTTTTTCATTCAATTTTCACTTAAATTTTTTCATGTTTTTTTGTGAACTTCACCCCTCAAAAAGTGTTAAACATGAAAAGTTGTGAAAACGCAATGCATGAGATGCTCTCATTTATAAAACATGAGAGCCTAACAACAATAAACTTATTTTCTTTTCCTTTGATAAGGAAGACCATTTTTATCTAGACAAAAAACAGTAGCAGCTTCACGAGGGAGGGCAGAAACAGAATCAAACCTAGCATTACAACTGGATAAAACACCATGATGAGCTAGACGATCTGCAACCAAGTTTACATATCCAAATGCATGAGAAAAATTCACATGCAGAATATCACATAAGCACTGAATTTTGGCCCACCAATAAGATAATTTCCAATTAACCACAGTCAAGCTCTTAAAGCATGAAACTAACAGGTTAGAGTCAACCTCCACATAGATTCTAGAACAACCAACATCACATAAAGCTGAAGCCCATCCGATAAAGCACGAATTTCAGTCATGTTATTAGTACAAGAATCTCCATAAAATTGAGAAAACGCACTAATGAGATCATCATTCTCGTTTCTTGAAATGTGGCACCACCAGCCTTACCCAGATTTCCCAAAGAAGCCCAATCTGTATTAAGCTTAACAACCCCCAAAGGGTGTTTGCTCCAAAAAAGAATCAAATCTTATTTAGCAGGAACACGTAGAACTTTAACAGAAAACAGATTTAGAGTTACTTGATCCGCAATAGATAATCCTGCTTTAGGTTTTAGGAAAGGCACCAACTCATGAATCCAATTAAGGACCTTCTTACGCACGAGTTATTTAGGACGACAAATCCCCTCATACTTATCAAGCCATAATTCCCAACAAACCAATGAGGGAATCATACACCGAATCAAACCAACCTGATTACAAGAGAGCTGAGTCCACCACTGTCACATCCCAAACCTAAAAGTTCTCATTTGAGTCCTTTAAGTCTGAAATATAACTCTCATCCCATTCCACAATGGGAGTGGAAACCAATAATAGCCAAATCATAAGTAAAAACTGAGAATTTATATAATATTGAAACTAAAGCTATTACAATCAAAACATATCATCATTGCAGCAGAAAATCAAAATATAATACGTAGTTTCATGCTAATCAAATCCCTATGAAAAATATGGCCCAACAATTACCATGAGTAAACCTTGGCATGCAAGCCAGCAAAAACAAGTAAAATCATCAATTAATATCCTAACTAGTTTCTTCGATAAAATCAGTAGTCTCCTCCAAACTTTGGTCCAGGGCTTGGTCTCCATAATCCAAGTCATCCTCTTTTATAATTCCTGAAATATGGTTGCTCGAAAGCGTAAGCTACACTTAGCTTAGTAAATAAACAAGTTTAGCACAATATATGATTGAAGTAGGGACAATGCCACTCTCCAATGGTAAGCCAATAAACAGTAATATAAATATGATGTATGATGATTGTGATCATTTAATCAGTGATAAGTGTCAATATGCAAGTAAAACACGAGTTATATGCATGTGGTCAAGATTTAATAATGCATGTTGTGCACTTATCATGTAAAATCACCAAGTGTGATCTAGCAAACAGTATCTAATATTCAATGCAGTCTGTTAGGTGTATTCATAACATAAGTCCCCACAAGACTGATCTGTCCTTGAGCAAGATGTCTTAATGAACCATTCCCCGCATACACGGCCACTCTCAAAGATAGGATATTCTATGTGTACATCATAGTTTTAAGGGGCTTCGACCTAGAGGGCACAATTCCCTCACTTATTTTTGATCAAGGGCAAAATATCCAAGGCATCACAACTGTGAAATCTCCTCAGGGAAACATTATTTATCAATAACCAACAGATTCACTCAATAAAGTCCATAGGACAAATAAATTGGTATATTGGGATAGCTAGTCCCTCAACACATAAGATACAAGTCTCCTCACTCATTATGATTTCCAGATCATAACTTCACTCTTAAAGCCTTCAAATCCAGAATATGGATTCACATACAAAAGGGTAAAGCCTTTAGACCAAATCTATGATCATAAAGCCAATGATGTGCAAGTGAATAAGTGCTCATTAACTAATCATTCAAATCTTGTGTACAATGTGTAATAATCCTAATTAACCTAATAGCATACATAAACAATGATATAAACATGTAATATGAAGTAAGTTGAGCATGTTAACCAAATATAGTCAATAAGATCAATCAAGATATGAGCATATGATACATGTGGATTTAAATCAAAATAATAGGATAATCAATTAGATCAGGTCATATTATGCGAGATGTGAAATTCCAGATCAAACAACCTAATTTTCTGATTTTCGGTAGACCGAGGGGTCTGCCGAACATGTTCGGTTAGGTTTCGGTGGACTTTTCAGTGTACCGAAAGGTATGCCGAAAATCATAAGGGTTTTGGGTTGGTCACATTGTCAGATTCGGTTAGGTTTCGGTATGCCGAATATGTTAGTTTGGTATACTTTCCAGGGAGTCAAATTTAGATCTCTGTACTCGGTAGGGTCTCGGTGTACTTTCCAAAAGTCCAAATATGGTTTCATTGGGTTCGGTGGACCTTCGGTATGCCGAGGGGTATGCCGAACGTTTCTGGGCAGTTTCGGTGGACTCTTCGGTATGCCAAGGGGTATACCAAAGCTCAGGATTAAGCCAAAACTCCAGATTTCCATCTTTCCTTCAACTCAAATCATAAAACCTTGTTAAGAGGCTTTAGTTAATATTCAATTCCGAATAAAACCCAATAAAAGTATCACACGAATCAATGCATAAAAATAATCTTACCTTCTCCTATCCTTAAACTTGAAAAACAAGTAAAACGTTTGGAAAACAATTGAAAAATAACAAAGCACCTATTAAAACCATAAGTTATGTTAAACTTGAATACTTACCTTGCTTTGGTCGTGTGGTGTAGTGTATCACATCTCTGATCTTCCTCTTCTTCTTCTTCTTCTTCTTCAATGAATTAGTGTGATTTCTAATCTCTAATAATCCTATGTTTATATAGACACTTAAAGACTCTCTTAATTAGTAACTATTAACCTTTAATCTCAGCCATTGATTAGGAGTCCTTAATCTCAGCCATTGGATGAAAATCTCAGCCCATAACCTTTAATCTCAGCCATTGATTGGGAGTCCTTAATCTCAGCCATTGGATGAAAATCTCAGCCCATGTGTGTTAGTTTCTAATAAGGGTTTCTTACCAATGTTAACTAAAAGCTTATATTTTGTTTCTAGAAGATTTCTCTTATTTAAATTACAGCTCATGTGAGTTTCTAATACAAGTTATCCTTCTAGAACCTTAGTCTCTAGCTTAACTAGTTTCTATTTTATTTTAGAGAGAATCTTACTACCTTTTTAACTTTCAATCTCAACCATTGATTGAGATGCAAAAGTTACTGCGAAATCTAGGCCATACGTTTAACTTTAGTGACTTAAATTGCATGAGCTGTACACAATCTCCTTGTACAATTCACCAATCAAAATCAGTCAAAGTCAAACAGTTCAGCAATTATTAAAATTTTAAATTAACCCCTAATTTCTTATTAATTTCACATTAACCCCTAAGTTTTGTTTGGGTTATTACAACCACCCATGTAAATGAGAAACAAAAGAGTTCAAAGAAGACTGGGCATTGAAAATAGAACCCAACTTTGACCAAACATAGGATGCAATCTCACCACATAAAAATACATGACCAAAATCTTCAACATAGGCAATAGAAGAACAACAGACCAAACATAGGATGCAATCTCGCCACATAAAAATACATGACCAAAATCTTCAACATAGGCAATAGAAGAACAACAGGAGCACTTCGATGCAAGACAAAAACTCAGCTGCTGAAGCTTAATATCAATTAGAATGGCACAATAAAAAAGCTTCCACATGAAACCGCAATTTTCAAAGGAATAGGCTTTAACCAGATTTCTTTATTCCATATGATAGAATCCCTCCTAGGTGGAAAAGATTCATAAGCAGACTTAACAGAGAAAATCTCATTAGCCGAAGGCAACCAAATACGGCAATCTGGAGAATCTGAAATAGATAAATTCAGATCAAGAATACACATGAAAGTTCTATGATGTAAATAAAGAGATAACCTAGGAATTGCAAAGTTAATGGCAAAAGCATCCTTGACAGATAACGGAACACAAATATCCACATCATCTACCAAATCACATAGAGGACCAGAAATAAGCCAATTATCCCTCCAGAATTCCATGCGACCTTCACCCACTTTCCAAACCATATTTCGAAATGTCTTTAAAGACACCACAAATATGTCTCCATAAATAAGAATCCAGCACCTTAGTATGTAAATCCAAAGGATGAGAATCTTTAATATACCTAAAATTCATAAAGATACTAAAGAGAGAATTCGAAGATAGAATATTCCAGGCTTGTTTCAACCAAGGTTTGCAATATCGATGTCACAAACTGATAAGACCTGCAACATTTCATGACATTTCGCGACATCTGGGGAAAAATGGGAAATGGGGGGAAATCTAGGGAAATCTTATTTTTTTGATGGAATTTTGATCCCATCTCCTAGATGAGCATAATTGAGGCCTAAATACACCAAAATAAATCAAGATATGCAAAAAAAAAAAAAAAACTTAATCAAGAACATTTGTTGAGGGGGGTTAGGGTTGATGCTGTAGTGTTGAGCTGTCAATTCTAGTTGTACAAAAAGTAATACATCCAATTAAGCAACAAGCATATAAATATTTTTTATTTATTATTTTTTATAATTTTTTAATATTTTATTAATATTTTATTTGATTTTTGCAATTTACAAAATATAATTATGCAAAGAATAAGCTGCTGTTTTTTTTTTCTATAATTTTTACTAACTTTTTATTTATGTTTTCATAATTTATATGATTTTTTTTAAAAAAAAATACATTTTTTTAAACCAAATTTCAAAAAAATAGTTTTTAAAATTTTTGTTCCCTCATGTCACGATATGTCACTCGACATGAGGGAAAGGGTTAGCGATTTCCCTTAGATTTCGTGTCGCAACTTCAAAAATTGTTGACATGTCGAAGACATGGTAAACACTGGTTTCAACTGAAAACTATGAACAATATGCTTGATTGATCTAACCCCCAAACCACCTTCAGAATACGGGTAACATGTAGAAGACCAGAAAGTCCATTTTCTCTTGAGTTTATCACCCCATTCGCCCCAGAAAATATCCAGAAACAGCCTATCAAGCATACGGATAACAGAAACTGGAGTAGCCATAGAGGAGCATATGAATATTAATACTAGCTAGCACATGTTTTATAAGAATAAGCTTACCCCCCATGGATAGCATATTGCACTTCCAGCCATTTATCCTCTCCTGGATCATATCAATAGGACCATCAAAAAAGGACTGAGAGAGTCTACCAATGTAAAGGGACACTCCAAATAAGTTAGTGGAAGTTGCTTCTGAGCAAAACCAATCATGTGTTTTACCACATTAATCCTCGAAGCAGAAGCTCTATTGGAGACAACAAAGCAACTTTTTTCTGAATTAAATTTTTGGCCAGAACAACGAACATAATCATTCAACAAAGCCTTGAAACAATCCAAGGAAGCTTTGCGACCATTTATAAAAAAAAAACATAATCTCATCTGCATAAAGCAAGTGAGAAATGGGGATACAACCACGAGGAAGAGCAGAAAAACCCACCTTAACATCCTCAAGTGCTTTCAAAAGGCCACAACTCAACACCTCAATGCTGAGAATAAAGAGTAACGGAGAAAGATGATCCCCTTGCCGAGTACCCCTAGTTGAGTGGAAAAAACCTTTATAAACACCTTGTAAACAGTCTAAGAAAAAACAATCCTTAATACAAGAGGAAACCAAAGAAATCCACTGCTCAGAGAAACCAAACCGACGAAGAACCTCCAAGAGAAAAACCCAATCCACACGATCATAAGCCTTAGCCATGTCAAGTTTAACAATGACATTGCCACCCAGGCATTTTCGGCTTAAGGAGTAAACTCCTGAGCCGAACAAATATTTTCAGTAATAGATCTCTTCTTAACAAAATCCCCCTAATTCGTAGATATAATATTCAGAAGTAAAAGACCAAGTCTGTTCGCCATAGTTTTAGAAAAATTTTGTAGGCCACATTACATAAGCTGATAAGACGGAAGTCAGACAAAGATTTAGGCTCTTTAACTTTCCGAATCATAGTATAAAAGTGCTGTTGTAGAAAGTAGATAATGACGAGCATTGAAAAAATAAACCACCGCATCATATACATCTGAGGAAACCGCCTCCCAGCATGTTTGGTAGAAATAGGAAGAAAACCCATCCGGAACAGGGGCACCATCTGTAGGAATATCAAAAATAGCCTTCTTCACTTCCTCCAAATCAGGAATCACCATAAGAGCATTATTATCATCAACAGAAATAGCTGAAGGAATATTTTCTCATAGAGAATCATTCAAAACACAACCCTGGGAATATAACATGTTATGATAATAAAAGATAGCAGCATCTTGAATTTCACCCATATCATTAGAAATAGATCCATTAGATAGAGTTAAATTATTGAAAAAACTCTTCCTGCAAGCCTTAGTTGTAGCATGGAAAAATTTAGTATTAGCATTTCCTTCAAAAAGCCATTTAATGCGAGACTTCTGCTTCTAGAAAATTTCCTCTTGAATCATCGTTTACAATGATCCTTCTTAGCCTTAGGAAGAAGAGAATGAGTATCCTCAGACCATACCTGCTGCAAACTCACCTTCAACTCCTGAATTTTGTCTGATAAAACACAGATACGTTGGGAAATATTCCCGAACACTTGTTTATTCCACAATTTCAGACAATTACGAAGGGCTTTTAATTTAATAGCAAGTTTATGTAAACCATAACCCAATAGTATTTGAGACCATGAAGAACTCACAACATTCATAAAATCATCATGCAAACACCACAGTTTTTGAAAATAAAATGCTTTGGGGCTAGACTATCTTTCTAACATAAAAGAGATAAGGGAGCATGATCAGAACAATCAGAGAGGCATATGATTAATCAAGAAAGAGGATATAATAACAGCTCTAGACCAAAAAGGCTTTTGGAACATTTATTCCAAGAAGAAAAGCATGATCAACCTCAAGAAGATGCCTATTCTTTCTTGTAGTTGTCTCATTTTGCTAAGTTGTGTTAAAACAATTATTTTGGTACACAATCCCATACTCACTAAGGTAAGACTGAAGCCCAGAGTACATATACTCTCTCTATCAGAATGAAGGATTTTGATGGATTTACCAAAATGAGTACTAATAACCTTATGAAAGTTCTTAAGTATGGTAAACACCTCGTCGTTAGTCCTTGCAAAATAAACCCATGTATATTGAGTATAGTTGTCCAAAAATGAAACAAAGTTTTAATGTGCAAATAATGAAGTGGTGGGAGAAGGCCCCCAAACATCAGAATGAACTATAGAAAAAGGCATATTAAGAAAATCTGCGATGTTTTGAAAACTCACAAATCTCACGATAAACATCTGAACTAGGAAAACGAAATAAGTGAGGAAACAACAATCTCATTTACTGGGAAAGAAGAAACATGCTCTAAACAGGAATGCCAAAAAATAAATTGATCCAAGGAACTACCAGCACTACTAAAGGTTTCTGGACCTGCGAACTTCAAAAATTATTGTAACTTCCTCAAGTAAGTATAAGCTGTTGAACTAACAAACACTTTCAGTTGTACACTCCAATTGCAGATCCTTAAAAACACAATGAGAAGGAAAAAAAGATGATGTTATAATTCGAGGATTTAGTAATACCAAAAATAGAGAGAAAGTTAGTGTCAAATTAGGAACATGTAAGACTAAAAAAAGACAAATATGCGAAAGAAGACTAGCATCTCCCTTTCCAGCAACGAAAGAAAATAAACCATCGGTTATGTGAACTTTTTCTTTTTCAGTATGATAGAATGTGTGGGGAATAACGAGAACAGATCCATCATGCGATTCGAGGAACCTGAGTTAATAATCCATGATAGGGAATCATAAGAATTATAGGGTGCTAATAAAGCAGAGGCATGGGGTCCTAAGTAGGCAAGAGAAAGGGAAAAGGTACTCTCTAGAGATGGACACTTTATGTGTTGGAGATGTGCTTGACCTACCATATCAGATGGATGTTCACCAAATCCCAACACCTTTCTTTTGAATGATCAGTTTTCTTGTAATTTCACCTCAACTTTTCCTTATATTTGTTTGCTTTCTTGACCCTCCTATGTAACTTTACTATAATGTCCATCTAACTGCTGATTGACATTATTTAAGATTGGGTGGGCCAAAAAATCACTGAACACTTGGTACGTACCCAAATAGAAAACCAACAAAGAGTGCTGTTTTCCATAAAACACTCTCTACAACTACCACAGCTAAACACTAAAAGATTGTTATACATATAATAAGTCTTAAAAATATTAATCATAAGGTTCCTATGGACCTACTAACTTTAAATCATTTGACACAGTTAAGAAAATAATATCACAAGAGGTGGCCCCCGTCACATAAAGTGGCATAGACCATAGATAAATACCACTCCAAACAGAATTAATAGGTATAAAGCTGCTTTAAATATTCTTACCAGAAATTATTTTTCATATCTACCAAAAACTGCCATATTCATATTTTTTCTAGGTATCAGCCTTTAACTCTTCACATGATTGTCTAAAACACACAAAATACCAGTATACAAGGGTTATTGTTCATGAAGTATTGTTCACACAAGGTACTATTAAAAAGACAATGTAGGATGCTCCAATAACAAGTAGAAAAGATATTTTAGGTAGTTCAAATGAGAGAAAGAAGAAGAAAAAAAAGAAATGAAAAAGGAATAGAGCATGGTTTAAAATATCGTGTTGATATGGTCGATACGTATCGTGTATCGACAGATATGACACAATACGCAACATTACGATAGGATACGTATCTTTTTACAGTGTATCGGTTGATACATTATTGATACGGTCGATACATTGTCAATACTGTATCGATACAGTCTCGATACGCTTGATACTGCCTTGATACGCTCAATACTATCTTGATACTCTGGATACTGATAAAAAAAAAAGACAATGAAAACTAAATAAGGAAAAAAAAAACAGAAACCCTTAAATTACTAACCTAATTTCAAAAACGAACAAAGAAAAAGAAAATGGAAGAGAGAGTATTTGTTTCGTTGGGCTAATATTCTTTTTCTTATCCTTCTCCTTATCATTCTTCTTCTCCTTTCATTTGCTATTTTCCTTCTCTGA
>JAUPMG010041270.1:0-14250 GCA_031762675.1 Pachysandra terminalis | reverse complement strand
CACTCCCATAGGGATATGGGGTGAGAGTCGCGGTTTGAACCTAAGGGATTCCCACATGAATTTCCTTTGAGTTTGGGTCGTGATATAAATGTTGTGTAGACTTCAGAGATCTCAATAAAGCCTGTCCAACGGGCGATTTTCCTTTGCCTAAGATGGATATATTGATTGACGTTGCCGCAGGGAACGAGATGTTTTCCTTCATGGATGGATTCTCAAGGTATAATCAAATCCTTATGGACTAGGGGATGCTGAAAACACAGCTTTCAGAACTCCTTTGGAAAACTTCTACTATACGGTCATGCCTTTTGGTCTTAAGAATGCTGGAGGAACTTACCAAAGGGCCATGACTGCTATATTCCATGACATAATACATGGGGAAGTTGAAGACTACGTGGATGATTTGGTCATCAAGTCATTCAAGAGGGAGACCATCTCGTTATTTTGGAGAGAGTGTTTCAGAGATGCCGGATGTATAAACTCAAAATGAATCCTGCGAAGTGTGCCTTCGGGGTTTCATCCGAAACCTTCCTTGGGTTTATAGTCCATAGGCATAGGATAGATCTGGATCCCACGAAGGCTAGAGCTGTCATTGATTTAGCTCCTCCCAAGACCCAAAAGGAGTTGAAGTCCTTCCTTGGACGGGTATCCTACATTCGGAGGTTCATACCCGGACTTTCCGCCCACTTGGTTCCCCTCATGCCAGTTATGAAAAAGAATGCTTCTTTTAACTGGAAGGAAGAGCAACAACAAGCATTCGAGGCCATCAAATGAGTGCTCGCTCATCCTCACACCATGATGGTTCCAATTCGAGGGAAACCTCTTCAGTAGTACATCGCTCGATCGAGCTATAGGAGGTCTACTTACTTAGGAGGACGAGCAAGGCTTCGAGAGACCTGTCTATTACATTAGCAGACTTTTGCAAGGGGGCTGAAATCAAATACTCCAGGATAGACAAATCTTGCCTTTCCCTAGTACACATGGTGAACAAGCTGAAGCATTACCTACATTCACATACAATTCATCTTGTGACTAGGGACGACCCTGTTAAGTATCTTCTCTCTCAGCCCATTCTCTACGGAAGACACATCAAATGGCTACTTCAACTAGCCCAATTTGAGATTGTGTGTGAGACTCCGAGGGCTATCAAAGGACAAGCTGTTGCTGACCTATTGGCTGCCTTCTCCACTCATTAAAAAGAAGACGATGTCATGCGCGAAGTATCTGTGGTTTCTGAAGAGGAATGGCAGATGAAGTGTGACGGGTCATCCAATTCTCAAGGTGGTGGAGCAGGGATTGAATTCATAGCCCACAATGGAGAGCAATTCTCTTTCTCCTTCAAGGTGGACTTCCCTTGCACAAACAACAGAGCGGAATATGAAGCCTTGTTGATTGGTCTCTCCCTTGCACGACAGTTGAATGTTCAGAGCATCTGGATATCAGGAGACTCTTCCTTGGTCATCTCCCAAATCAATGAAGATTTTGCAGTCAAGGAACCTGAATTAGTTCCATGTAGGACAGTCATATAGGCTCTCCTTCGAAGGTTCACAAGCAATTCCTTGACTCACACAATGAGGAGCAAGAACAAACATGCTGATGCTCTGGCCAACCTAGGAAGTAGACTCCAGTTCGAGTTTGACACAACTCTTTTGGAAGTCATCCAAAGGACTACTCCGATGAAGGACCTATTGCAGAAGGAGACTGGAGGTATTAGATTATCTGTGATCTAGATAACCTCCCCAACTGGACTCCTACTACTCCTTTGAAGCTCCTAGTGAACTTTACCAGACAAGGTAAGGTTCTCTACTATAAAGGGGTTAGTGGAGCCCTCTTTAGATGGATTGGGCCGGAGAAAGCCAAAGAAAATATATATGCCATGCATAATGATACCTGTGGACTTCCAGATTCCATTGCCCTATACAGATGACTTCAGAGATCAGGGGTGTACTGGCCTTCCATGGCATTTGAAGCTGCCAGGCTACAACTTTCCTGCACCAAATGCCAAGAGCCACCTGATGTTGCTGAAGCTTTGCCCGTCTACGAGTTTACAGACTAAAGGGAACCATACATCAAGTTCCCTTGAGAGGGAATCTTGCCTTCAGACAAGTTTGAAGCTCTTTAGCTCAAACCTAAGGTCCCTCGATTCTACATAGAGGAAGGAGAACTGTTTCGAAGGAGCTTCAATGACACCCCTCTGCGTTGCTTGGGTACGCAAAAAATCTTCATCGTCCTTCGAGAAGTCCACGGCGACACATCTGGACCACATCAAGGGAAGAAGTTATACAAGTAGCTCCAAGTCATAGGTTACTACTACCATGGAAGCGGATCCAGCAGACTTTGTGAAGAAATGCATGAAGTGCCAGATTCAAGATGGCATTCCCCGTAAACCTTCTCTAGAAATGCAGTCAATCATTACTCCGTGGCCATTTCACAATTGAGGCATGGATTTGATTGGACCCAATAATCCTAGGAGTCGGCGTGGGCATTCTTGGATCTTGGTGGCCACGGAGTACTTCACAAAATGGGTTGAAGCCGTCTCTCTGAGAAGAGACAATGAAGCTTCTGTAGCTCAATTCATCAATGATAACATTGTCCTCCGCTTTGGCCCTCCTCAAAGGATTATTACAGACAATGGAACTTCCTTCCTCAACAGACCAGTCAGAGAGATAACTTTACATTACCGGATCCTGCACAACAAGGCTACTCTTTACTATCCTCAAGAGAATGGTCAAGCTGAAGCCACCAACAAAACCTTGATCAGGATTCTGAGCAAGATGGTGTACGACCAACCCACAAGATGGAATGAGTCTTTGCCTCAAGCCTTATGGGCATATAGGGTGAGTAGGCACAGGGCTACAAGTGCAACTCCATTCCCTTTACTATTTGGAGCAGAAGCACTACTTCCAGTGGAGCTGCAAGTCGCCTCAGCAAGGATCTTACATACTAGTGGGGTGGATTGGAACTTCAGGGACTTTGCCCTCCTACGCGCTCAAGAGTTGGATAATCTGGATGAGAGGAGGCAAAGAGCTTTGGAAAGCAATCTGCACAACCATCAGATCATTGCTCAAGCCTATAGCAAGCTGGTCAAACCAAGAAACTTTCAAGTTGATGAGGTAGTCCTATGAGCAATTTGGTATGCAAGGAGCACTGCTGTAAAGCCCAAGTTTGCTCCTAAGTGGGAAGGTCCTTTTGAGGTCATTTCAGTTCAGGCCTCGGGATATATAAAATTAGTCCATTGGAGGAGAATGCAACTCAAGAAGTTGTTAATGGAAAATGGCTAAGGAAGTATTTTTATTGATAAAGATTTTGTTTCTATACAAAAGAATCTTTCACTACAAATAATACACTTGAATACAAAATATTACAAGATAGAAAGAAATTCAAGGAGCCCCAGTCAGTTGGGATTCAGTTACGCCTTCGAAGGAACCATCGAGAAGTCTAAGCCGGGAAGCGCTAGGAAGAGGAAGGGAGGCTCTCATGAGAGCAGTCTGCACCTCCATGAACTTAGCTTGCGCTTCTGCTACCACTCGCGCTATTTCTTCAGTATCTTGCAAGATTTGCAGTCGTTCTTCAACAACTCTTGTCATCAGCAAGCCTAGCTCAGCAATATTTTTCTCCACTTGTCTCAAATTAGCCTTACACGTCTCGAAGGTGCCTTGACACTTCTTCATTTCTTCTGATTGGGCTGCAGCAAGGTCTTCCAGTGCTCTGACCTTACTGCATTTCTGAACCTTGACTCTCAGCTGCTCCAGCAAGTTGACCAACCACTCTATCTTGAACTTCATGTCTCTCAAGTTCTTCACTGTTCTTCTCCAGACAGCCAGATCCTCTTCAGTGATACTATGCAAGGTCCTTTGACTCATGATCTCCAGAAGTCTGCATAGTTCTCTATAGCCGAATGTCTTGAACCTAGGTTCTAGCTCCACTGTCTCAGGCACAATCTCCCCATACGTCGCCCTGATCAGGTCCATCCAATATCTCCTCTCAATATCTTCTGGATCCTCCACCTGATTAGGGGACAACTCCCTCCTCTTCTGAATCGCAGGGATGGCGAAGTTTCTCCTCTTGCGCTTTAAACCAACAATGGGAGTTAGAGCCCGGGTACCTGAGATCCCTACAGGCGCTTGAGAAGGCACTGTAGGGAGGGAAGGCTCTGTTGCGACCTCGAGTTCCTTCGGAGGAATGGTTTCTTCTATTATCTTCTCCAGATTGGCATCAGACACAACAGGTTCTTGGGTTGGTACAACTGCAGGAGCAGCAGTTTCAATATGAAGAACCACTGTCATATATACACTTGTCGTCTCCGCTGCAACGGATGGCTGCCTAGAGGACACTTCTTCTTCCTCGCCGACAGCAACAACAGCAACAAATGTAGCATCCTCAGCTTTAATATGTACAGGAAGAGCTGGCTCATCAATACTCCCTGCTCCCTCTCTAATATTTGAGGGAACAAGGGAGATTGTTGCTTCATCATCCTACAGACAGCAGGTGTTAATCAAGCATCACTCCAACGAGAATTGATAGAAAAATCAAAAGGAAAATCAACATACCGAGACTAGTCAGAGGGTCCAGAGCAAGAGCTGTCTGCCCCGCAATCTCATTTTGCTCCTCTCTTCTGGTAGGGGCGCTGCCAGAAGTCATAAATGGGGGAGCAAGAGGGCTCCTGCTCACCCTGGGGATTTCCCTCTCTAGATCGACCCCCCGAGGCCCCTTGCCAAGATCTCTCTGTGGCAAGGTAGGAGGGATCACGAGAGGTACTCTATCCCCAACTCTTCCCTATTTTACGGTGGCTACAACAACAAATGCACAAGTAAGTGAAGGTTCTTCAACAGACAACATACACAAGGGAAGTACACTTACCAGACGAGGGGCCCTCGAAGAGTGGGGGGTGAGTCTGGAACGCTGAGCTCCAACAATCCCGTGTGAGGGTTGAGGTACCCTACTTGGGGAAATTTCAGATGCAGCTCCTCCTTGCGGGATCCCAGCTGACACCCGTGAGCTTTGCCCCTCCGGCCATTTTTGAGGAGATGGGATGGAAGAATCACTAACCTCCAACCCTTCTTCAGCAGTCATCTATCATAACAGAAGCAAAACAAAATTCAGAAGAGTCACAAAAGGGATCAAGATAGAGAAAAGCACTTTACAATCTTACCTTCAAGTTCCGGGCAGCAGTAACCTTCACCCTGGTCCTTAGCCCCTGAGGCGGTTGCTGCTCCACTACCGGGCTTGGAGCTGCAACATTGGCTCCCAGGACGCCGGTGGGAAGCCGCTTAAAGACTATGGGCCTAGGAGGAATGACTACCCCTGGTCTAGGAGGAAGTCTGGGCACCCTCGCGCTCCTATTCCTCCTGGGGAGGAGGCTCCCTATAGGGATGTGGTCCTCATCCACCTCAGCCTAATCCGCCTCTTCCTCCGCGGACGCTTCTTCAGGCTGGACTACTGGCGCCTTCCCAGAAGCTTCACTGGCCGGGATGTCATCACCACCTTGCCTCCAGAAATAGATGTCCTGAATCACAATGTGACCAGGAATCTCATGAATTATGGGGTGGACATCTCCAGTCTGGAAGGTGTGATTCTTCTGATTCCTCTTCAGCCTCTGCTCCTTCACCCCTCCCAGATCAAGAGTTGAGGGAACTGCGTCACCTCTGCAAAACTGGTCCAGGGTGACCAATGACTTGTACCAGTAGTCCAACCACCAGGAGGACACTTTGCCTTGTCGCTTTGGTGCCGCAGGAGTAGCTCTGAAGTCCTTTTCCATCCCGAGGTAGCCACTCCCGCGAGGGAACCTCACCTCGGCAAACTCCGCGACCTCCGATGAAGCTGGCGTGAACTCCACATCGCGAGGAGGGGCTATCTGATCGAACCCGAACTGCCGGAGGACGCATTGCGAGTTGTAGACGGGAAAGCTATTCCCGTATTTCCTGACTAGGCTGATCAGATAGCCCGGGTGCAGGATCACCAAGAATGCCCTCTCTTTTGGTGATAGTTGGACCAAGGCGGCGGTATTCTTCACGGTGTTCGTCGCCACCATGACCCCGAAAGGCTGCAGCAGTCGAAATCCTCCCTTTCAATACGACCGGTATTTGAACTCAGCCTCCACGTCCATCACTTGGCACAACTGGATATTGCGCTTTGGGTGAAATCCTGACCAAATCAACGCCCTCGGAGTGGAATCCAAGCCCATAGTGAGGAGTTGTTCATCCACTGCTGAGAAGTCCAGGGGAGCGTATTTAGTGTACCGCTCCCACAGGAAATGCTGGATGAAGTTAGCATCCAGCAGGGTCTCCACCACCCTTTCTCCTTTGCTCCTCGCTCTGTCTTCACACAGCAAGTCCAAATGCTCGTACTGTGATCCCAGGAACAATGGAGCCAACGGAACCCGAACTCCCCTCGCAATCTTTATGGCTAGAGGGAATAGCCTCTCGTGCACTTTGTCTGCCGGATAGTCTTTGAAGACAAAGCGGGCAAGCCAGAAGGCTACGAATCCCGCGAGCTGGACAGGGCTGTCCAAGCCTTCCCCCAACAGCTGGTTGATGAAAAGGCTGGTAGCTTTGCGATTTTCCTCCTCATTCCAAAAGTACCTACTCCATCCTTTGAAGGAGTACTTATACCAAGATCCCTCCCCTTCAGTTGGCTCTTCCTCAGCGTTTGTTTGGAGCAGGACTTCAACAACTCCAAATGAACCTCCTCTGCAGCAGACAGGTTGATTACTCCGGTCTTCTCATCTCCTAAAATAGGAAGGTTGCGCAGGACAGCTACATCTTCCATTGTGATGCCTATTTCTCCAAAGGCAGTCACGAACACATGATCTTCAGGGTCCTAGCGGACCACGAACTCCTTCAGGGCTTCGTAATCCCTGTGACAATTGCCCGTCTAAATTTGTATAGCTTCCAACACCCCTGCGGCATCCAGCAGCCTCTGGTACTCATCATTTTCATAATATGAGCTACCCACTCCGGCCAACCCTACGGAAGGTTGAAGTGCGACCGGAATCCAATCTCAGAGAGTGGGAAGTCACCTCTCCCAGCCCTGGAGGCTGGTGCCTGGCTCAGGCGTGGGAAGCCTGTGTTGAGCCAGGTTGTCTCTTCAAACGGCAGAGTAGCTCCTTCCCACTCTGCATCGCTTCCGGCACTGCCAGATCACGAACTACATTCCAAAATGGAGTGGTGGAAACTTCCAGCTTAGTATCGGACTTCTTTGCAGCACCCTTCTTGGCCATTGCCGCAGTAAGAAAGGAAGAATGAAAGGAGAAGAAATCAAAGGAAGAAAGAAGGAGAGTTTGAAGATTTTGAAAGCAAGAATACAAGGAAACTTCAGAAACTCATATTGCAGGAACTTTTCTTCCTCAAACGAGCTTTCAATTTATAGAAGAATGGCAGTTTTTGCTGCAAACGAGGAAAAGCCTCCTTTTGACAGTTTTGCATAATCCCAAGGCAGAAATCATGCCTTTTCATAGTGCATGATGATCGCATTTAAAACGCTCCCTCGAGGAATGTGCTTCTAACGTCTGCCACTTCAGGTACGTTCTCATGTTTTCTTCTCTAGCTTAAGAAACCTGAGATCGGGGGGCTATTGGCGATCAGGCGGGTTGATTAAATCCCACTTTACACTTGGCGTTTTCTTAAAAGCGCGTGTACACGTTTTGGGCATAGCCGCATACACTGAATCATTCAAATAAAGCTGAATCAGCTGTACAACCGTCTCTTTCACGTGCCAGCTGTTAGCAGCTGCGTACGTTGATTGGACTGTTTGATGGAAAGGTGATATTTGAAATAGCTCAGAGATAACTTACCGTTCTTATCACCATAAAGGCAATAAATTCTTAGAGAAGCAACCTTCTTGAATTCCAGCCTGTGGGGAAGAGCCACGTGTCCCACATTCCATAAACACAAGCAATTGCCCTTTTTGAAATATTCAAAATGACAAGGACTTATGTTCCCACGACACACTGCCTTGGCACTCGAGAGAATGAGAATTTTTGCTCTTCCCTCGATGGACCTTATTGTTACTCTGAGGACGTATTTAGGGGCATGCTATCCCTAATAGACTCCTCATACAGTTAAGGACTCATTTGATCCTCGAAGTCACATCTATTTGCTCTCTAGAGCAGACTTCGAGTGATATTAATACATACCTTTACGTTTTAAAGGTATTTTCACTCAAGGAAATAACTTGAAGGAGCTATCTGTACCTCCTAACTCAGAAGGCATTCTTGGATCACATCCATAGACTTTGAAGGATCGCTTTTTTATGCTTTGATCACAAGGTAGGTATATTCCTTCTCATTAAGGAATCTTCGATGGACAACTCCGAGGGACAACCTCGATGGCAAGATTTGAGGGACAACCTGGACGGATGGATCCGAGAGACAACTTCGACGGACAATTCCAAAGGAAGTCTTTCTAGGCTAACCACCTCCAGATGGTGAATTTGAAGGAGGTATGTTCCCTCTTGCCAAAACCGAATTCAAAGGAGGTATCTTCCTTCCTCCTAAGGAGAATTCGAGGCTAACCACCCTGAGATGGTCAATTCGTCTAAGGGTTTGTCACCCCCAAAAGATTAAGGATTATGTCCCCCTCGAAGGACACATACTTGGGTTTACCCCCTCGAATGCAGTCTTTTATGCATCTGAATTACCAACTGGGACTCAAAGTCACTTGCATTCATTAGTTATGGATTTAATTAGTTGGGACTTTCACTTCCAGAAAGAGAATCCCCAGGGAAAGGGCTTTAGAAGTTGAAGGCACGCCATCTCTAGACGTATTTCCTGAAGATAGGTTTCCCACAGACTTTGAGAACGTCCTCTCACTTCACCTTATAGGAATTCACATGTTTACTTCTGATTTCATCCAAGTAGAAGGCACTCAAATTAGTTACTATAGCTATGAACCTTAAGGGATTTCAAAACAACCTCCTCTTCATAGGGACAATTGATCATGAAAACGAATTCCCTGACGAGACACTCAACCTCGAGTTCTCTACCTGGGTAATTCGAGAATACATTGATCATCCTGTAAGTGCATAGTTGTTCTTGATTTCCTTGGAAGGAAGATAGCCGCCAAAGGGAGTTCTCCTTCGAAACATAAAAATTCAGTAACGTACCTTATACATTGAATTGTCCCCTAAAAAGGTTGTTTGGGATGGATTCTCAGAAAGTAAAGCACGTGGTAAAAATCTCACCGACTTATAATATCTGCTTTCTAACTTATCTAAGGGGGTTTTGTCTTATCTGGAATGGCGGTAGGAATGGTGACGTTGCTTCTTTGGATTTGTGTGGAAGTGACATGCATACCTTGATTCATGTTGCTCAAGTTTCAAAGCAACCTTTCGCAGAGCAGTTTTTAAGGTTTGAAATGATTTGGTCTCTTTCCCCGGAAGTAACTTAGCTGTGTTGAAAAAAACATGTCCTTCAAGATATTATTCAGGACCACGTGTCACACAGGATTTGCTTAGCATGTGAGGGTCCCCCTCTAAATGCCTAGTCGAGTGACACTTGTCCTATGTGGAGTGGGAAACTCCATACAAATACCAGAACCCATCCTCCATTCAAGAGGATCTGAAGATTGGAGATCTGAATTAAAAACTAGAAAACTCGGAAACCTGAAACAACAGTGAGTGAAGAGACTGAAAGAGAAAGAGACGAGTCTTCAACCTGTGAGGTTTTACTACTCTGTGATTGCATTCTAACTACCCTTCTTAGTTATTACTATATTCCCTTCCTTCTTGTCCCCTCTCTTTGTCTTCTCCACATGCCAAAAGTTGACAAGGAACGCTCTTGACAAAACGGCTGCACGACGGTTTAGGTTGTCTTGAAACAGACTTCCTTACCTTTTCTCTGGGACTTAACTGTATTGGTCCATATGTATTAGTTGTCCTGCTATTCTAATACATTTTAGTCTTTTACAAATCCTTCATCACCAATATAGGTTAATATAATTAATTAGGTAATTAGTAATAAGCAATGGGGATAAATAAAGGAATTAGGTTTAAAATAAGTAGTATGGGCTTAAGCAATTAGTTATGGATTTAATTAGCTTAATTAATTAACATAATGGATTTAAGTAGTTCCTTAAGGCCCAAGAGAATGAAATATCTAATTATTTAATATCCAATTTTGTGGCTACTAAATAAGGGAATAAAAAATACAACTTATAGTTAGAATAGAAGTCTAGATAACTATTATTTTCAGTTAACAGTTCTAATACAACTCTAACACCTTATTATAAATAAAAAGTTAATCAAGTGAATTAAAGGATTTGAATCAAGAGAATTCCATGAGAATTCCTAAGGGGATTAGAAGAAGATCAAAAACCCATAAAGTAGAAGAATTAACATCAAGAAGCAAATCTACAATAAACAGGTGAGTTTTCCTTCAATGTCTTGAGTATTTACTTCTAGACTAATGTTATGGCATGTCACGCCCCGGATCCAGTGGCATGAATCCCTATACGGGTTGTCATGGATCACAAGATAGGACCTTCGGATTCAAACCATGGAACGCGGAACACCACAATCAAACCAACCTTACACGAGTATTTGAGTTTCATGTAACCAAATATCAGAATGCGGAAGCAATACATTAAATCATATTCAAAATCAACTATTGCTTTATAAAAGCCTACTTATTACAGAAATCACCTATCTCAAATCTATCCCTATTACATCAATTCTAATCTATGAATCAAAAGCAGCAATCAATAGCAACAACATCAGTCCACGCAATCCATCAATCCACCTTAATCTGCAACATGAAAGGTTGCATGAGGTTGGAATGCCCGGTAAGAAACAGTCCTAACTACCATCCTAATGAGACAACGTTATTCCATGCAAACACATCATATCATAGCAATCATCATGGAGATCATGCAATCACATGCTATCACATCAGAACATACTAGTACCATGGAATAACATGGAATGAAGAAAGTATATACAACATACTATCATATCAACTCCTAGCATCATAACCATATATTATTATAGCTACTATATCATATCAATTCAGAACCATAGTATCAATATAATTACATATTCGAATATCAGCAAACAACAATCCTTATGAACTCCGCAATGTCAATATGTCACACACTCCACAATACCAACTAGTCCATAACCATATACTTCACAATATCAGCAAGTTAATAAACATAATATCAATAATATCCACAAGCTAATAACCATATAATACCAATAATATTAACAAGTCAATATCCATAATATCAATAAATCCATAGCCATACAATGCTAACAATCCAATAGCCATAGCTCCACAATAGCCATAAGTCAATAACCACAACATTAACAAATTGATAACCATAATATCAACAAGTCAATCACAAGACAATAACCATGCAATGCCAACAAGTTAATACCATCAACTCCACAATAACAACAAACGATGAGATGAATGAATGCAATGCACATGCTATGAATGCAAACACATAAGAGCGTTCAATACAAATGATTAATACACATGATATGAATGAATACAAACAATACACTTCCTAGTGATCAACCAGTTCCACTGATACCCCGTTTCACGACCACTATGGTCAATATGTGTCGCGCCCCAAATCCGAGATATAGGAATCTCAAGGATTCCAAAGAAACGACCTTTGGACCCACCTCATGGATTCGGATAACCACCATAACATCAACCCTTACCTGCTTGAATCAGAGTCTCATAACAATATAATTAGCAGAATTCTGTCTGGAATAAAACCATTGCTCAACAAAACCAGTCGAGCAATCAACCCACAAGTAAAGTAATAAAGTCTAAAATATCTCTATTACAAATTTTTCCCTCCAAGGAGTCAAACCAAGTTAATTAAAAATCATTAATACACCATCATGAAAATCAGGTACTGGAAACGGAAAGGGTCTCTCCTCTAAACAGGTAGGGTCTCTCCTCTAAACAGGCATGTCAAACGAGCAGATTACCTGTAGAGTTAAGGATCAACCGAAGCCTAGTAGAGAAATCCTATGAGTCTACAATACTTAATTTTATGCATGTAAACCAACACAATTTATTTCATGCATTTCATTCAGCACATAATATCACAGTCATATGTATATTATCATGTCATCACACTACATATCTCATATTAGTATGAATATAACAATGGTCATGTAACAACATAGTTCACATGAATACCACAACATATCAAACATAGTTATCAATAGATAATAATCCCCATAGTCCCACTATGTTAAGATTTCCCACATGATCCCATCATGTTCAAGCAATTTTCCCATGGGTCTATCATGTTTCAAACAAACAATCATCCACGTATATACAGGGTTCCACCATGTTACACAACAACCACATAGTGTAACTATGTTTCACAATAAGCCCCACATGGTCCCACTATGCTACGGCCAATCAAGATATACAAAACCAACACATCTAGCACATAACCATTCCTTTAGGAAATTGCAACCATGGAGGAAGTCTCCTGTACTATTCCTTTAGGGACTTGCACCCACGATGGAAATACACCCTTAATCACGTCATCAAACACATATACATACTCATAGTCTCACTATGATCATAAACCACATTTATCACCATTCTTTTAGGGACTTTCACTCACGGAGGAAGTACACCCTTACAGTCCTTTCTTTTAGGGACTTTCACCCACTGTGGAAACACACCTATCCATGTTCTTGCCTTTAGGGACTTTCACCCATGGTGGAAGCTCACCTATCCACAAGGTCTCACCTTTCTACGGCCAATGTAACCCAATCACAATCATTCACAATCCCATCAAGAATAATAATGTACATGCTTTATAATCAATTCAAATGCAATGCGGTGCAATGCAAGGTATGATGCAAGACTGGAGTGAAATGAGATGCAATGCAATGCAAGGTGTCACCAGGCCTAGCCCAGTCACATTCTCATTTCAACTCACAACCATATAACCCATCATGTTTAGGGACTTGCACCCACGTTAAAAATACACCCTTACAATATGTTCTTTTAGGGGCTTGTACTCACGGTGGAATCACACCATATATAAGAACTTTAGGGACTTTCACCCATGGTAGAAACACCTTTACAATCCGTTCTTTTAAGGGCTTGCACCGAAGATGGAATCACACCATATATACGACCTTTAGGGACTTTCACCCACGGTAGTAACACCAGTCAAATTCTTGCCTTTAGGGACTTCCACCCACGGTAGCAATACCTATCAAATCACTTGCCTTCAGGTACTTTCACCCATGGTAGCAACACCAGTCAAATTCTTGCCTTTAGGGACTTTCACCCACGGTAGCAATACCTATCAAATCACTTGCATTTAGGGACTTTCACCCATGGTGGAATAACACCCTTACCAAACCTTCCTTTAGGGACTTTCAGCCATGGTGGAGTACACCCATACCATGCATTGCCTTTAGGGACTTTCACCCATGGTGGAATACACACCTATCCACGAGGTCATTCAAGTCATTCAAACACAAACATCACAAACATGGATACTCATAGTACCCTTATCCAACATAACAGTCAATCATGAAAGTTAATCATAAATCAAACCTATGTCCTTGTTGAATGTTACTAGCACCATTCAACCAAACAAAATCTACAAAATCATTTATAATCCCACCAATTTCGTATTGAGGTCCTAAGACCTTTTTCAACCCCTATGAGTCAAGTTACCTCATGTTCCCATTGAATCAGTCCAAGAATTTTGAATTCTTGTCCTTCTCCCGTACTTTTATTTATTCTCTCATATCTAAAATTTCGCACACAAACCATCCATATAGGCAAGTGTACAACACACTTGGGATCCTCCTCATGAAATTTGAAGTCATTTGGACTTCGATAGCTGCTCGGTAGCTGCTGAGTGTCCTACTAAATGTTTCGGTAGCTCAGCTGCCAAAGCTCGATAGATGTCCTGAGAGCACATCATTTTTCCCTGTTTCGGTAGCTACTCGGTAGCTGCCGAATGACCTACCGAAGGTCTCGGTAGCACTGCTACCAAATCTCGGTAGCAAGACCCGAGAGCATACATTTTTACTGATTTTCGGTATCTAAATCGGTAACTGCCAAGCTACCTACCGAACATACAATCTGGGCTAAAATCTGGGTTTTGATTAGGGTTTCGAACTTCTAATCAAACCTCAGGATTTCTAAGGTTCTTAGCACCCAAAAATAAGACTCTAATTCTAATGACCCGATCCCTGATCCTTAACTAATTAGGATTAGTAGCCTAATTAATCCAAATAATTAGGTTAATCTCGCCA
>JAUPMG010041259.1:0-14250 GCA_031762675.1 Pachysandra terminalis | reverse complement strand
TGTTTTGAAGGATTTACTAGTTCAGAAAATAAATGGATTAGGATTACAGAGAGATGTGGAGTGCTCTTGAGTTGGGTCATACTGAAAGGAGAAGAAGTGGACTGGTTTATTCACAAGATAGAGGTCGCGTGCCAAAGAGGTGATGGTTTTGGTGTTCTTGGTTCGTCTAGGTTTGCCGGGAGAGCGTTGTTGTTGGAGATGAGGAAGAACACGAGAGGATCATTTATCAAGTTATCTTCGTTTGTAAAAAACGCGTGTCAAGTTATGCCCTTTCTTCCCATAGGTCCCCATAACATCGGCTGGGGTTATTTGAAAAACATGGGGTTAGCGGTTTCTTCGTCTGGATGTCGGGATGGTGCCGCTGTTTCGAATGGGGCTTCCGCTGAAGATCGTTGTCTCTTTTATGGCGTCAATGCACAAGAATCTGATAGGGTTGAAAAGGATGTTAGGGACCTTTGGTCTGGTAACTCAACGATGGGCAACATTACGAATTATGGGTGGTTTCCGGTGGTAGCCGTGTGCCCATCAGACACTAAATGGGCTAGGGCTATTTGCTGCGTTGCCCATAATAGAAGAGATTGGTTATTCTTGGAAGGTAAGATAAAAAATGCATGTCCTAAAGTGGAGTTTGGAAGATTCTTCATTATTAATCAACTTAAAGTGTTGGTTTTTGCGAGATCGGAAGAGGATGCAAGATTGATTATTCAGAAACAAAAAGTTTTTTATGATCATGATTCAGCGGTTTCTTGTTCTAGATGGTCATTGAGTGAGAATCTCTTGGTCGGCCCAATGGTAAATGGTGGTGTGTGGATGATGTTGTAAGGGATTCCGGAGTATGAATCTCTCCAGATCATTGGTTCATTATTTGGAGGAATGAAGGACGTTGGAGAGTTGCAGATGGTGGATAATGGTTTTGGGCGTGCTGAGATCCGCGTTAAGGAGGAAAAGGCACGAAAAATCCCTCGCACTATTGCTGTATGGGATGGATCCAGTTACTATGAAGTTATTGTTTCATTCCCGTCGAAGTTGCCGGTCGGTCGTGGTATGGAATATTTTTCTGGTAGCTGCGAGGTTGAAGATGATCGTACCTGGGCGCGTGTCGTCTCAGGAGTGGAGCCTGGTCCGAGATCTGGTGCGTCCGTTCAGGAGGATAGGTGCTAAGTGCAGCGGGTGAGCTTAGTAGGGTTTCTGGCCCATCAAACTCACATTCGCGGAGCCCAAATCGTTGTTGGGATCGAGATGGAGGGATTCATATTAATAAACGGGCTGTTAGTGCTGATTCTCGGCCCAATGTTAGAGGCCCTCGTTCAAGATCTAAAAGTCCTGGATTAGGTGGCTCTTCTAATCAAAGAGGGAGAGATATTCCTGTAGAGGAAGAACATGTGAGGAAATCCATGGAAGCTATTATTTGCAGAGAAGTGGAGAAGATGGTGGAGAATAAAATCAAGTCGTTGGTTGGGGTCGGGATGGTGTCTGAAAATACTTCATCTCTTCCCACCACGATTATTAGTGATCATGTTTCTGACATCTCACCAGATTTAGGAGAATATCCAAGCATTGTTAGAGTTTCTCCATCTTCAGCGAATGAGTTCTCTCGTGAATTGTTACTTTGTTAGAGGGTTCTGGTAGGAAACTTTCTTCAATCGTGAATGATCGTAACGAAATTCCTTTGGACGTGTGTCAGATCAGTTTTGGAGAGGATAGAGAATCTGTACGGGTAAATGGAATCTACAGCGATCTGAACATTTTTCATTCTGATACTGGAGATTTTCATAACGATAAGTTCCTGTCAAAGAGTAGCAATCAAGCTGGTTGTGAGATTATAGGGCTCGATCTCGGCAATAATGTGTCTGCTGAGGCTCAAGTTCCGTATAGCGCAGCTAACAGACCTGTTATCAATGAGGCTTTCTGTCTTACTTCTCAGGTGGATTAAGTGGTGTTAATGAGGTTGGGAAGCAGTCCGTCTGAAAAATTTAATATTCTGAGTGACAATATCGGAAATGGGTCTCCTATTCTCTGTGTAAATGCGCATTCAATGGCTATCGATGAAGGTAATAATGTGGAAAGTTTTCATCCAAATACTATTGATTTTTCAAGTCATTTGAGTAGTGTTCCTCTATCTGGTGGTACTTATACTATTTTGCAGGATGAACCTTCAAGTCCCCTTTTCAGTGCTGAACCTGTCTTGGCGAATTCTCCTAATGAGGATACTGATTCCAATGAGAAGATTGCCAATAATGCTCTGGTTTCTTTTGTTGAGGATTTAAGTTTAAACTTGGATCGCAATGCAGATGGATGTGGGGCTGCGGATGTGTGGGAGGGGGTTGAAATTATGGCAAATGAATTTCAGATTGAGGCACAAAATAAGTATGGGAGGGAGATTTTGATAGCTGATATTGTGAATGATTTTAGAGTCAGAATTGAGGAAGGGAATAGAGGGGATAGGGATCAGTTAGTGGAGAAGAGGGAGTTGGAGTTCTGGGGGAAATATAGTAGGAAAAAATCTAGGGCTCAAGATGTTGCAGGGGATTCTCAGTTGACTCCATGAAGATTGTGAGTTGGAATGTTCGGGGTCTGGGGGGGAGTGAGAAAAAAAGAGCACTGAAGGAGTTAAATAGGAAGAATCGGCTGGATTTTTTAGTGATTCAGGAAACAAAAATGGAGTCCTTGTCTAAGGTGTATTAGACAAATTGGCGGTTTTAGAAATAAGGAATGGGAAGTGATTCCTTCAAATGGTTGATCGGGTGGGATTTGTATTATTTGGGATGTAGATTGTGTTAAAACAATGGATGTGAGAAAGGGTCAGTTTTCTTTATCGATTAGATTTCAAGATGTGGTTGATGTTTTTGAATGGGTTTGTTCAGGTATTTATGGGTCAAATCAGCCTAAGATGAGGGGTCTTTTTTGGGGCGAGTTAAAGAGTGCTATGGATTTTTGGAAACTTCCTTGGTGTATTGTTGGTGATTTTAATGTTATTAGGTTTTCGCAAGAAAAATTAGGAGGTAATAGGAGTACGAGAAGTATGAAGAATTTTAACCAATTCATTAATGAAAGGAATTGATTGACTTATCCTTATTGGGTGGGAGATTCACATGGTCAAATTTTCAAGAGCACACTATGTGTTGTAGATTGGATAGAGTTTTGGTTTCTTTTGATTGGGAAGCTCATTTTCCCTTTTCTACCCTTCGGATTTTGCCTAGACCGACCTCTGATCATACCCCTCTTTTGTTGAATACTATTAGGAATAATATTAATGGTTCACCACCTTTCAGATTTGAACTACGTGGTTGCTTCATCCTAATTTTGTTAATAAGATCAAGGTGTGGTGGAAAGACTTACCTGATATTGGGGGATGGGAAGGTTTTAAATTCATGAAGTATTTAAAAGAGGTGAAAGGAAAAATCAAAAGTTGGAATAAGGATGTTTTTGGCTGGATTCTTGATAGAAAGAAAGAGATTTTGGAAAAGATTGGGGTTCATGGTAAAGAAGAGGATGGTGGGTTGGATGATAATGATCTTGTATGTAGAAGAAGCTTGAAAAAAGAGATGGAGGATATTCTTAGAAAAGAAGAAGTAAGTTGAAGACAAAAATCTAGAGTTCAATGGACTAAAGAAGGGGATGGTAACACTAGGTTCTTTCATAAAATGGCTAATTTCAGGAATAAAAAGAATGAGATATCTATGTTAATAGGTGAATCTGGAGTTGTGGATGAACCAAAGAGATTGAAAAAGAATACTTTGGTAGGTGAATCTGGTTTTGGATCGGATTTGATGCCCGTCCAAAACTTTTGTGCCGGATCCGGACCGGTCTGATACCCAGTCCCGGTACATTAAATCTTGTTTACAAGTTTATAATTATTTTATTATTTATAAGGATTTTAAAACTTATTCAAAAGTTAAAAGTACCTATTTTCTTTTCTTTTTTAAATAAATCATGCTTATTAAATTTTTTATAATATTTATTAGAACTTAATATATTAAATGAGGTTACATTTACCTTAATTTAAAATTAAAATTTTAAAATAATTAAATAAATAAATATATAATAAACGGTTTAAGCAGATGCAACCCGTTTATTGACGCTTTGGGTTCGGTTCCATGATTTCCCAACCAGTTAATAAACGGGTCGAACCCGACCCAACTCGTTTAAGCTCGAACCCCTTTATAGTCCGCCAAAACCCAACCCGTTGCAACTCCCGGAGCCGCCCACCCTTCTAGTGGAGGTAGTTGCTTGTTGCCTTCTTCCTCCTCCTTTGTTCCCACCCCTCCTTTCGGTTTGCTGCCTTGTTTTGTTGCTGTCTGCGTCTCTTTCTTTTCTCTTTGTTTTCATTTTCCTTTGATCCCATTGCTCTACCCTCCTGTTTGATCAGCTCTCTCCAGGTGTAGTAGAGGGCAACCTTTTCTGGCCTCCTTTGACTGTGTTTTTCAGGTTCCTCTGAGAATCCCTTTCTATTGGTCGGATTTTCTTTGTGACCCGTTCTCTGGCTATTACCTATTCTAGGTGTAGTCACAGTTGCCTCCTCTTCGTTAGCCTCCACATTCCATCCTCCAGCCCCCTCCCTGATGCTCTCAACCCTTGCTAACCTCCCTCAAGCTTCCCCTACTTCTCTAGGTCTTGATTTCTATTCTTCTCCTGACCAACCCGAGGTCCGGTCGCACCCAATATTTTGGGTGGGAATTTGAATCCCAAGACAATTACTATTTTTTTTTTTTATGAATCATGAATATATATATATATATATAAATATAAAGATAGTGAGAAACAAAGGAGTATAGCTACCATGGTTTTAGCAAAGACCTAAAACCAATGGAGCAAAAGCATAAAAAGATAAAGAGATCATAGAAAGAACATCTCAAACCACAATAACAAAACAGGACCCCCAACCAAGTAGCCATCGACGCTCAAAAGCAAAGATCCTAAACCCATAACATCTCTTGAGTCGGCATCCTAGCAAACATAACGTATCTACTCACACCCCTCCTCGCCAACCACTCGGCCAACTGATTTGCCTCCTTGGGCACCACCTGGAACAAGATGTGCCAACCTCTCATCAGGGACCATGCTAGGCAAACCATATGAGTAACAGTCCCAATGCACAAGGCGGATCTCTCCATCCAAGCGACAATATAAGATTGAAACACCCTCAACCGCCAGATTATGATACCCCTCTGCTCTACCATACCTCAAGCCTGCTATCAATGCCAACATCTCAACTCTCACTGAATCACTGTCACCAACCGACCCGGAGAAAGTAAAAAGGCACCCATCACAATAATCCCTGAAGACTCCTCTGACCCCAGATGGTCGCAGGGGAACCCGAAATAACTGTTTGGGTTGAGAGCGCACAACAATCACTGAAATCGTATACCACTCTCTCACAATGTCCGAAGCCTATAGACCTGCAAACTGCCCCCTAACGGGCACCCATGACGCCACAAAAGCCATGACCCCTTCTATCACACTCGCTGTCGAGGACGTGATATCCTGAAATATCTGCAAATTACGCTCCTTCCAAATATGCCAAAGGGTAGCCTGGAACACC
The DNA here is from genome assembly GCA_031762675.1 of Pachysandra terminalis. NCBI lineage: Eukaryota > Viridiplantae > Streptophyta > Magnoliopsida > Buxales > Buxaceae > Pachysandra > Pachysandra terminalis. The sequence continues at coordinate 8,708 of JAUPMG010041259.1, read as the reverse complement.
AAAAGAAATAAAATCCTCCCCTTATCTGCTAAACCCACAAATCTCCACTGGGCTAACAAATACCCCCCGCATCATCCAAATTCTCCCTATGTTATGTAAGAAAAACCTCCATATGTATGCGGCCATGGGACAGCAAATAAATAGATGATCAAGTATCTCCTCTTTATTTTAATTTTTTTTTTTATGAAGGTTATGAAAATTTTATAAAAGAGAAAGAATGTACAAAATATAAGAAAGGAGCCAGCTGGTTCCCTAAGATAGAGAACCACTGCACTACCCAAAAAGCCATAAAGAAAAATCAAAGACACTCGTTACATTAGAAAACTACATCCTAGCCATAGTATCCCAACTTCTGAAAAAATCTGATGTTGAAAGTCTTTAAACTCGGGTAATATTCCTAACCAAGCTGCAGTATAGCCCAAAACTGAATCAACAAGGCGGTTTAGGGATCTCCATGACTCTTCAAAAATTCTTCTATTCCAATCTCCCCAAATCTCCCAAATGATGCAAAAAAAGAGAACCCTATACATAATCCGGCCTTTCTTTCCCAACACCAAGAAACACCATTGATCAAATAGGTCTCTCACATGTCTTGGAGGTGCCCACACCACATCAATGGTCTTAACAAAAAAATCCCAAATCTCCATAGCAAAGCTATGGAGAAGGGATTTGGGGATTTGGAGTGTTATTAAATGAGAAGAGAAGGGATTTGGAGTGTTATTATCACATTTATTAAATGAGAAGAGAAAGGAAGGGATTTGAAGTGTTATTATCACATTTAAAAGGATATAATTGTGCAAAGATTATGCGTGGATATGGGATTTTTAGAGCTTGCAACGGGTTGGGTTTTGGCGGGCTATAAAGTGGTTCGAGCTTAAACGAGTTGGGTCGGGTTCGACTCATTTATAACGGGTTGGGAAATCATGGAACCGAACCCAAAGCGTCAATAAACGGGTTGGACCTGCTTAAACCTTTTATTATATATTTATTTATTTAATTATTTTAAAATTTTAATTTTAAATTAAGGTAAATGTAACCTCATTTAATATATTAAGTTCTAATAAATATTATAAAAAATTTAATAAGCATGATTTATTTAAAAAAGAAAAGAAAATAGGTACTTTTAACTTTTGAATAAGTTTTAAAATCCTTATAAATAATAAAATAATTATAAACTTGTAAACAAGATTTAATGTACCGGGACTGGGTATCAGACCGGTCCGGATCTGGCACAAAAGTTTTGGACCGGCATCAAATTTTCAAATAAAAAAACTTGGATCGGATCGGACCAACAATACCAATCGAGACCAGTTGGTATTGGATTGATCCAGATCGAAACCGGTTTGGACTGTCCAATCCATAAATTAAAGAAAAAAACCGGACCGGTACAACCAGTCCAATCCTAAGCCGAGATACAACCGGTTGGTATTGTACTATTGTTACTCTTCTATAATTCTGGTGGTAATATCACCTATTTTACATTAGGGCTATGACTGCATAGTAATAATGATCAAACCATTGCCAAAGTTTAAAATGTTGATATCATCGTCATGGGGGAAATTAGCCCCAGTTTGAGGGAAAGTGGGGATATTGTCCCCAATTGCATGGATTTTGTATTGAAAACTTTGTTTAAGCCTAAATAAGAGATAGATATGCCAAAATGCATCAGAATATGTTGTAAAATACATATACAACATAAAGAGCCTTTTAACTTGGGAATTCGTATGCATGCTGTAAAGTGTCATCTGTCAACAAAATTAACATAAATATTTTAATGTTGCAGCCATATGAGGTGGAAACCTTTGTAGCCCATACTCTTTGGAAAGATGCCATATCTCCTTGCACTAGAAGCTACAATGTTGCAGCCATATGAGGTGGAAACCTTTGTGCCATAACCCTCAAATAACCAAGTCCTCCAGCCATAGGGAATTGTCCTCCATGTCCATATCTGCTATCAACGAGGTAGGGTTCCCCAGCTCAAGGGTAGTATCCTCCAACTTCAATGTAGTGTCCATGTCCTTTATGATAAGACTTCGCTGAAGGTGAACCTTGCTGCCCATGTCTGACATCCGAAGCTATGGGATATAGATGCCTCCTTGTGTGATCCCAAATGCTTCCTTCCCCTTCCCCTTGTCTTTGCGCTGAAAATGTTGTGTGTGCTCCCTCGTTTTGTTTTGTCTGCCATTTGATGGTTGAGCACCATGGTTCTTAACCTGTGTAGCATGATCAAACTGGGCCTCCCAGGGAAGGGGCCTAAAGGCCTCTGACTCCTTGTCCCTGCTGCACAAACACTGCTACTACCACCACCACCGCTGTGCCCCCCTGCCCTTGTTCATCATCATCATCATCTCTATCACTACCATCACCACTGCCATCACCACCGCCATCATCACCAAATGCTGAAGGGGTAATCTGTATAGCTCTTACAAATGAATCACCTTTGTGTGTGGACCCCCACCTTTGTCTCCATCACTTGGTCAACATCAATACTTGTCTCTATAGCAGCCCAAGAAATCTCACTATTGGGGCGACCATTAGGATCGTGCAACTCAGAAGTCTTAACCCACTCATATAGTGGGTTCTCATTATTGCCCCCACTAGCAAAAAGCACATCCCATGAGTCTTCAGGTAATACACTTCCACTTTCGTTTTCCAGCTACTTCATCCTCAATTTCATGTTGTAGTGGCAAAACATGAGCTTTTGATATGCCAATCGATTCCTCTGTTTTGTGTGACCGAGTGCAAATGTGCTCCACTTTCTCTCATATGCTAAAGAGGAAGCAGTCTGGGCTAGAATCCTCATGGCTAACTGTCGAAGTGTGGGGGCACAAATCCTGTAAATGAGCCACCATTCACCTATTGATTAAGTATATTAGTATGAATGTATGATAAACTAATAATAAAACAATTATAGTGTCTAACAATTTGACATTATATTTGCATGGCATCATCTTGTTCCTCGAATGGAGAGTAGCTTCCTGACCAAATGAACCTAATGCACCTCTAAACATGATTAATTGTGAAATGAAACTCACGTGTTGGAATAGGAGTTAAAGTTATTGTACAAACTGGAAAAGAAATTCATGAGAACCTTTTTCTCATCTCATATCATTTCCATAATCACCCTTTGTCTTCGACTTGGGGCCTAATTTAACATAAACATTATGTACAGCCTTTAATATATCTCCTTGCGATCCAAGTTTTTGGTTGTAGTGATACTTGGAGTTCAAATAGTAAGCTGTGTTGGTTTTCGAATAAGGATTAGTAATCAATAATCATTGCTTCTTAGAAAACAAGTTAATATAAAATTACAAAAAAAAGCACTTGTTGGCATTGTGAAGAGGATGCTCTAGTGTCTTATACTTACGTTGATCGATGAACTTATGAGCCCATTTACAAGACCTCTGGCAAGCAACTTTAATATGCTCATTCGTGAGCCTTATAGACTTGTAAATAGAACCCATGGTAGAACATGGGTTCGTACCAACGACCCGTAACATGCGATAAATGGACTCCAAAAGATTGACCAGGTCTCAACCTTTTCCCAAAAGGAATTCTGTAGCACCATATCCTATACTCTCTTATGCAATGTAGTCTGATTTTGAGAGCAATTAGTCCAATTATCTCCTATAAATAATGCCCTCAATCTTGCTCAATGGCGAAGAATACTATCCATGGCTATGTTTTTTTTGTTTGAAGCCCCCCAAGGCCAAAAAGCTTTCAAGGCACTCCAACAGTGGGAGGGGGGTTGAAGCGAAGACCCCGACCGATGCATTATAAATGAGAAAGAGTTGCATAGGGGGGACATAATGAGCCTTACCCTAGTAGAACACATAATGTAGAAATGCATGAGGATGCTTTTATAGACCAAGCATTACAAAACACATTTTCTACTAAAAAAGACCAACTATCAACATCGAATATAAGGTAACCCACTGTAGTCAATACGAAGAGCAACTTTCGTCAGTTGAGGAAGATCTTCTCTTCTGTGAAAAGTGAAGTTACTACGAGTTTGGTAGGCAAAATTCGCAACAGAATCAGCACATGCATTTGCTTCTCTAAATATATGAGTAATTTGAAAGTCAACAATCTCATCAATCCAAAAGGAAATAGACTATTGATAAAATAAAAATCCAAAAGGAAATAGACCAATGCCATCTAAAGTTACCATTAGCCATTCCACTACCATCTTTGAATTTGATTCAATCTTAATGTTACGAAATCCAAAATTTCTCAAGTATTTGATCCCATCAACGAGCGCTCTAGCGTCAGCCACCAAGTTGTTACTAGTACCGTAGAAATGGGCAAAAGCAAAAATGAAGTTACCTTTATGATCCCTAATAATGCTACCACCGCTGCTATATAGTTGGTCACGAACTGTGTGATGCCTGGTCTTACTATGTCTTGATGAAAAACCTATCTCATCTTTGCTAGTATATAGGAATGATTATAGATGAAGTTTGTTACAGTCACGACATTATCCAATACACTCAGTCTAGTCTCTCTTTATGCAATGGCCTTCAACATCAAATCTATACAATGTGTGGCGCATAGGATCATATAAAGTTTATTCCTCTGTATTAAATTCTTCTTTGCCCTCGCAAAAGCATTAACATTAATTGTTGTAATCTGAACAACACTTTTCACTCCACTTCTTTGATGACATCTTTAAGCAAGTTGTTGATTTAGATAGTATCCTTGATTCTATCTGATGCATCAATCAATCTCAAGAAAACTATCCTCCCCTTACAGCATACGATGATAATTATAATAGAGGTTGATGGGCTCTTTCCACCCATCACACATGATGGTGACTCCGTACTCCTCCCAGTAAGGCTTTAAACTCTCTATGTACTTTGATCTCACTCTTCTCATCCAAATTTTCCCCACAATCTCATATGGGGTAGGTGGCTGCACTCCTCTCCCGACGTTCTGCACCATATCTATCATGTTCTTAAAATGGGTGAGGCTGTTGCATTGGTTGGTATATGGCTGAATATGAAGAACTTAAGAGATGAATTTTCCCATTTTCTCCCTAACATTACCCCTGCTCCATATTCCCGTCAGCCGTTTTGTACAGACAGAATCATTCTACCTATAAAGTGATGGATCCATAACTAGATTTGGCATCCTCATCTGACTACGGCTGAATGATGCATTTAAGGCCCTACCACTTGATGTCCTTGCTTCTAAAGACCTAGCTCCCACAGACCCAACACGAGAAAACCCATGCCTCTCCTCTTTCCTCTCAAACTCTATCTGCATGGAGGTATACCAGTTAGCATGGTACGCCAACCTATCCTACTCCATTTCATAATCTGGTGGATACACTATATCATCATCACTATCATCGGTAGATGTTGGCAGATGTATCAGTCGTGCTAATCTGTGACAGATCTCTTCTCTGTCCTTATCTTTTCTCGTAGTGGTACTCTCATCTAAATGTAACTTCATTTGCCTCTTTACCTCAAGAGGCACTTTGGGACACTCTACAACATTTTGTACCTCCGAGCCAAATGTTGTTTCAATCTAGAAACACCACCAATCTTTTATCACTTGGCCATAGTAGTTACAAATAGATTTGTTCTTGTCATTTAAGTAAAGTACCCTATGACTCCAAACAATGTCCTGTTTCTTGCTTGTCATCGAACCAAAAGTACACTAACAATCTGCAAAAGATAGCAAAACAAGCATAGAAAAAATATAAGAATAAGAGCAAAGCATTTATAATGTGCCTTTACATTTTTGTAGAGTTTTTTTTTTTTTTAATTTCAATATTTAATATTTTTTATTTTTAACTTTTAGTTTTTAATTATTAATGAGAAGTTAATAAAAACCATATTCTATCTAGCTTATGCATTACAAATGTGTATTAAATTTTTTCTAAACTTTAATATGTTTTAATAACTTTTAGATTTTTTTATATATTGTTGTGCATTTTTATTTGTATTTGTATTTTTAAATTAATAACTAATTATGTAGTTAATTAGTGGCCACCTATTTGCATGGGTAAGTGGCCAAATTAATTAGCTTTATATTGCAACATGTTAAGCAAAAGTTTATATCATAAAATATATATATATTTTTTAAAAATAAGTAATTTTTACTTGATTTTTTGATTTAAAATTATTTTTATTTTGTGGAAAAAAATGACACCCATCCATAGATCGGGTGTCATTACATAATATATATTGTTTTCAAGCACTTTGAATGAGTTTAAAGAGATCAAAACTATAAAAAAAAATGGCGTTTTACCTTCAACATGCTGAACTGAGGCTTGGTTCTTCAATCTTCTCAAAAACACAAATCTAGGTGAAAATGATAAGAGAAAGAGAATGTTGCTCGAAATGAGCAACATTTCGATTCCTTGATGGCTTAAAAGGCTCGACATTTGCACGTGTTGCTTGACACGTGTGAATGTTAATGTTGCCTATATGTCAGTGACATGGGGGAAAAACTACATTAGTCGATGTCCCCATAGTTTTTATGTTGCCCACCTTAAAAATGGCGACATGCCACTGACATTTTAAACGCTGGTCAGTGCATTGATTTGTAGAAGTTCTGAGAAAAAATAGTGAGAAAGAAAAGTGAAGCAAGTTAGAATTTTAAAATTTTGAATTGTTTAGAAATGGAAGTTTGTAAAAACAAAAAGGAAAAACAATAAAAACAGAAAAAAGAGCTCATGAAGAACCATGTTGAAAAATTAGAAAAAAGGAGTTACTATACCCTTTATTACATGCTTTTATTGACATTGTTTTCATTTCTTCAGTATTACTTTTCTCTTGTTGGAAACCATGAGCCATAGTGTAAAGGATCGGTTTGGGATCGGAGATCGTTCCGGTCCAAAACCGAGTTGGATTAACGATCCAACTCTGGATCGGATGATTTGAAAAAAAAGTAGTTTAAAAATTTAGAAAAAAAAAAGCAGAAAGAGGAGAAGGAAGCCATTACACCAACCAGAAGCTTATTCCATTACACTTAGACCTTATTCCATCGAACAAAGAAGGAAGAAACCATCCTTTCTTTTTCTTCCACCATTGAAAATAGAGAGAGATAAGAAATTTTGATTTCTTCCTTCTCTTTCTTCCATCACCGAATAGCGAATAGAGAGAGATTTTGATTTCTTCCTTCTCTTTCTTCCATCATTGAACACAGAGAGATTTTGATTTCTTCCTTCTTTTTCTTCGACCACCGCACAAAGAGATTTTTTACTGTGAGAAATAGAGAGAATAAAAAAGACCTAAGTCGGTTCATGTGTACACGTGTACACATGAACATAGAAAGAAAAATAGAACCGAACCCATTTCATAGGCTCGGTTCCAGGTTTTATATCAGGTTCGGTTCCGATTCTATAAAATATAGCCCCGTTAAGAATTGGGCCCGGGTACTTGTCGGGTATAAGGTTTCTTGGGTTTATTAAATCATATATTAATTATTCTTTATATCCCTAAAGATTAAATAATTTGGAATTAGATAGAAGTTTAATTTATAATATAAATAATTCATTGCATAGACTTTTAACAATCGATAATTACAATATTGATTAATTAACCTAAAATTGATCTATTTTTTTAATTTAATTTTAAATCTCAAATTCTATTAGACATTCATTTTATGTGGTGCATGGTGTGTAATATGTGTTGGGTATAATTATTCTATCTAAATTTAGATAAATCTAAGTCTTGGAAATGAAATTGTTGTCATGTCAATCAAATAATGTTAATATAATGGAGGCAAACAGCTATGCAAATATATTAATGTAGTAAGTACTGGGTACCCGGTAAAAACTGGGTATTCACGGGTTTGGTTCCGGGACTAAAGGTATCAACCCCGGACCCAGAACTGACAAGACCCAAAACCATTCCAAATAATAGGATTTGGTTCCGAGACTTGCTGGACCCGGCCCGAACCTAGTATGTTGCCATTCCCTAATTATACCTAATTAGTTGATGGTTCACGATAGTATCCAAGAACCAATATAATTGCCTTTGGTCCATGCAACACCATAAAGTGCAAGCAACTACATAAAGGAGAAAGAAATGGTTGATAGACTCCTTCATAAACTTGTGGGGACAAAACTGTGAGCTTCATTTTCCTTTGAAGGACATCATAATTGATCTTTCTAAGAGCTGTCCAGAAAAAGACTTTGACTCTAATAGGTGAGTTGCATACCTCTCTCTCTCTCTCTCTCCCTCCCGTTAAAAACCGGGTATTCACGGGTTTGGTTCCGGGACTAAAGGTATCAACCCCTGACCAGGAACTGATAAGACCCAAAACCATTCCAAATAATAGGGTTTGGTTCCGAGATTTGTTGGACCTAGCCTGAACCCGGTATGTTGCCATCCCCAAGGAATGCAATGTCGGCGACATGTCATATGGGTATTATGTTGTTTTGCGGCGACATGAGCGACATGGGCGACATGTCGGCGAGATGTTAGCAACATGTCAGCGACATGGGCGAAATTTTCAGTTTTTTTGAATTTTTTTTAAAAATAAAAAAAATGTTAGACATTTGTTTTTGCATTTTTTGATGTATTGTGATGTATTTAGACACTTCTCAGGATTGTTTAAAACTTGGGGGGAAAACCCATAAAAAATCTCACATTTCCGTATATTTCCCCATCATTTCCTCCATATTTTCCTTTTCCCCCTCATAGATATGGCATTTGATTTCTAGTTTTATATATCTTTTAATTGACTTACATTCA
>JAUPMG010041249.1:0-14250 GCA_031762675.1 Pachysandra terminalis | reverse complement strand
AGAAGACATGAAATTACAAAAATAGCCGTATGATAAAAAAAGAAAAAGAAAACCAGTACACTCCATCTGTGACAGAATTCTTTCATTAGTATAACAACATTTGAGTAACAAGAACATGAACCACCAATCTTCTTTACAAAACCATACACAAAAAGCCCACATATCCATCTAGATTCAGTTTTAGGTAAAAAGATATATCCCTTCGGCTGTTTACATGACAAGATTGTAATCCCCGACCAACCGGGTGCTCTATTTACAAAACTATTGACAAGAACCGCGCTAAAACTACTTTCTTACAGTTTTTGCTAAACTTTTGCACTGCACTTTACAAAAAGAACCCTGTATTCCATGCTGTATTGTATCATATTCACTTTGATGTGTTCAGTTTTAGAGAACTCAGTCTAGCTTCAACAGCTTCCCTGTCAAAACGAAAACACAAAGAAATGACATTACTAATATTACAAAAGCAACAAGATTGGGAAAAAAGAAAGACTAAGTTGCAATTTTCTTGCCAAAATGATGTATGTTTCTTGACTCCAATACTCCGCACCAAAAATAATAAAAAAGGAAAAAAAATAAAGAAAGAAAAAGAAAACACAATATAATAGTTGACAGTGGGACGGACAGCATTTAAAGGTAATGCATGAACAATCAAAATAAATCATATTTGCTTTCATAAAATCTCAAGAAAACGGGACCAGATTAGAAGGCATCATGGTCTTTGAAGTCTTGATTAATAAATTTTACAATCAAAATATGGTTTAACATGTAGAAACAATTAGGTTCAGGTAGTAGGATCTTCCAATCTTTGATTTTTCAGTAGTACATCCTAGATCTGTTAGCAAGGGATTCAACTAAGCAGTCTCACACTCTGATTAAAGATATTTTCATTCGCTGTATTCATATTCTAACAAAATTAAAAACAGAAGTGGCATAATAGATGGTATTTTCACCGGTAAGCATTTTCAAGCTCTTTGTTTTCAGGATCCAGCTTCAAAGCCTCAAAAAATGCTTCTGCTGCTTCATTAAAATCCTGCAGTGATACATGAAACAATGTTCTACCCAGATCAGAAAAAGTAGGGATATCTTAGTCAAGGGTAAAAATCTGTGCAAGTAATTCACAAACTTCAAGTAAAATCCATGCTGAACCTTCCCTGTAGTGTGCCTTTGGCCAGTCAGGCCGTAGCATAACGCAGGTTTGGGCATCAATTAAAGCACGCCTTCCTTCTTTCATACGCACTCAGCACAGGCTCCTGTTGGACAGTACAGTTGCATCGGGGGGATCCGCATCGATTGCCTAGTTACACATTCGACAAGAAAAGCATAACGAAGAGGCTACTGTCAAAGCAGCGACACCAATCAGAAAATGAGAAAAATAGAAGCTTGTACTCTTGTTTCATCTGTGTAGCATGAAGCTCCACAGATCAAGAAACATATTGAGGCTGCGCCCAATGTCCTTGCACCAATTACATTATGAAACAATCGCGGTTACGAGTAACAGAGCCACAGGATGAGACTTTCATGGTTTTAAAGCGATATAGATGGCAGAGATTATGATGAACTAAGCTTCTTAAGATCAAACCAGATTAAGTATCAACATCATCCAAGAAAGAGAAATAACATGGTATTAGTATTGACGTCGCTCACATCTCCAGGACTCTAGAACTAGAAAGAACCAAGAACAATATTCATCTCAAGCTTCTCTCTCGTACTGAGTCAAAGCATACTGTCTGGCTTCCTAGTATTTAATATGTTGAAATTTTAATGAGAACATTGGCAACACCCCCTAGGTAAAAATCAGATCTCTCAAAATCGTCCTTTGGAAGTTACATAGGTATATCAAATAAAACAAACTGTTTTAAGGATTTTCCTACGTCCTTGATCTTAGAAAAAGGCGAGAGGAAAAAAAAATGATTAAAAATTTATTAGCCGGAGGTATCGGGGATTTGGGTTTTAATGAGCCTTGAACAGTCCTTGAGCATTAATATATAGCCATGTGGAATGATTTTAATCTATTAAGACCCAGCACTCTCCATTCCAAATAACATCTATATTGGATCACTTTTAACCCTCTTACTTTCATATTCTTAGTATTCTCACAGTATTTTCTAAGCTTTTAAAAGAACAAGATGAAACAAATGGCAAAAAGCAGTTGAACAGTCTAATTTCTAGTACACGATCTATTTAGTGGGGCCTAAAAGATTGCTGGTCCTGATCCCAAAAGTGTTGTGTTTAAAGATGCCTTTTAACACAAGACCCAGGATTTTGCCTTAATAGGCAATGAGATTTGACTTGCAACAAATATATGAAAAGACTGATAAGGAAAATGTCAAAAATCACCAACACCGCCCCGCCCCCAAAAAAAAAGAAATCAGAAATACTGAATATGCAACAACTCGTTATCAAAGATTTAGTATCAGTAGGATGTGTATGGATCATGCCTGCACTGCAGAACAAACTTTTGCATGTTGACAATCAACACAGGACTTGTGGTGTAAGATCTCACTAGTCAACCCATGCAAACTTGGTTACTTCAAATTAACCTTCTAAGTTGTTAACAAGTTATTTCTGTGACGTGGGTGATTGTGATTTCCAGCACCCAAAAAAGTTTGCTCCAGGGTATATAATCCACAATCCAAGCTCAAAGTGTTGGCAAAAAATGTTTTTCCTTTTCAACATGTTAACTACATATATATATATATATATATATAACTTTGATAGAATCTCAAGTGACATTAATGAAAAAATGAAGGAAGAAGCAGATAATGATGATGGAAGGAAAAAAAAAATCAGTAACTGAGACAATTCTCATGGAACAGAAAGAAATAGAGAAAGTAACATCTAATAACTAAGATTATCCTCCGTAGAAAATCTAGACAACAGTAGCAGTGAAACTCAAAATTACATTGCTCACTTGCATGCTCATGTATGTAAGATAACTTGTTACAGAAGCATTACCTGTGTATACCAGTATATTGCCAATAGATAGTCCTTCCTCCTAAAAGCTTTTTCCCCATTTGACTTTGCCTCCAAAAACTTCTCCCTAACTTTGAGCAATCTCTGTGAAAAAATGTTTAGCTTAGGTCAATATGATATATTGCAAAATCAAATAGTTGGGGTGTCTTCCAAGAAAAGGTATACGGAAGACAGATAAAAGTAAGGTTATTAAAACGCTAGGGGAAGCTACGTGACCAGGCCGGTGCCTAGGCGACAACCTCTAGAGCAATTCGTTTGTAATAACCCAAACTAAAATAATAGGGTTAATTTAAAATTTTAGTAAGTTAGCTACAAGTTTGACTTTGACTGATTGTGATTGGTGAGTTGTACGGAAGGAAACTAAAGCGCTTCACACACAATCATAACTCTTTAAGTTGTAATGTGTGGCTAGGAGCTTGTAGGAACTATTAATCTAAATCAATGGCTTAGATTCAATAAGATTAATAATAGTTATAACTTAATTAGGAATCCATCTTAATAGATAATTAAAGACTAGTTTAAGTACAACTAGGAATTAGATCTAAAGCCTATAATTAAACTAAACTAATCTAATAGTTAGGATTAATCTAATCTCCGAGCTGTAAATTAACACATAATCCTAGACTAAGGACAACTCCTAGACTAACTGGGAAATTGTAGGAAATCTATATAAACACTAGGAAGTGGACGTTGGAATTCATTATTGAAGAAGAGGAGATAAGGATTTCTAGAGCAGCAAGGAGAGGAATTGCAAAAGAAAAGGAAGAAGAAGAAGAAGAGGTGTTCATCTCAACACCAATTCGAGTGTAAGGTAAGTATTCAGATTAAACTCTATTTTCGATATGAACGAGACGCCTATGTTATATTCAATGAGTATGACATAGCACGACCTTAAAATCTTTATCTTCTATGCTTTTCTTCATAAGAACTAAACTGGAAAACTATACATATCTGAACTATCGATTAAAGAACCTATGTAAATATTTTATATTTTTCTAAGATTACCATGTTCGTTAGGAACCTAACAAAACAAATTTGAGGTAATTCCGATAAGTACTTAGAAAATTATGGCCAAAATACCAACATTATGTCAAAGCTGAAAAACCCAGAAAACCCAGACTTGGCCTGCTCTCGGGCCAAGCAATCGACCACCATCCGTCGACTGACAAGCATCGGTTGAGTGTAGGCTGACTGTAGGTCGACTGAAATTTTCCAAAGTGCTCCGATTGACTTGAAATTTCACAGACATGCTATATTTGACCTAATTAGACCAATTATGGTGTTAGTTTTGCTAAATTGTGAATATTTTGCATATGTGCTTTTATGTGGAAGATTTGCTACAACCAACCAACGGGTGATATTTTGATTTGGACTTGTTTGAACACTAAATTCATCATGGACATGTTTATTATGTTAATTTACATTTGCACGTATACACAAATTGATTATTTAGCTACTGTGCACAATTCACTTGCAGCGCACGGCCTTTTGTGCATAATGACCTTGTATTGGGTCTAATGCTTGACTTGACCTCCATATCTTCGTATTTCTGGAGTTATGGTTTATAATGAGTGCTATCATAATCTGGAATTTATGACATTGGTGAGAAAGTCCCGGATGGACTGATTTGCATGTGTTGAGGGAGTGTACATCCCAATAGATCAATTTTTGTTTACTCCCAAGGTGAAGGAGGCATCCCAAGAGACTTGTGAAAAGATGATAGGTGAGGGCCAATTCACATTAGTGAATCCCAATATCTGAATCATATGAGTGAATTCTGTTAGTAGATCGGCTAATGTATTGTTCACAAAGGAAGTTCTAGGTGATACCTTGAGAGTTGTCCCTATGATCGGAAATAAGTGAGGGGATTGAGCTCTTTAGGTTGTAGCCCCTAGAAACTATGATGCGCACATAGAATAATCTACTATTTCTACCATGTATTGGGATGAGTTCTGGGTGAAGCATCTTGGGTAGTATGATTAAGATCGGCTATGGAACATACACTAATCGAATGCCAAACAACATACTTGCATATCATATTATTGTGCGTGAATCACATGTGGTGATTATATTTATTGTTGCATGAGCACACAATCATACATTAATAATTGAACCAACCCATTGCATTGCACATCATTATAATGTCATATATCGTGTTATTAATTGAACATTCTACCTTTTTTTTTGTCTATGGGAATACCATTGGAGAGTGGCATTGACCCTACTTCAATCTTAAATGCGGTTAATATTCGTTTATTTACTAAGCTATGTGTAGCTTACGCTTTCTAAGCAACATATTTCAAGACCGATAGATAATGGACAGCAGGACTATGGTGATCCAGATGGAGGACAAGAAGATGATGGAGATCTTAGTTTTTTTTAGATTATTGTTTGATGATTTCATTAGAATTTGTAATAGCATTAATTGGGTTTATGTTTTTAAAGAGTTTTTATCATTAGGACCAGATTTGAGTAGTTTAATAGGGATTTGATTGAAGCATGAGACTTAGAGTTATATTTTATTTCCGCTGATTTCTGAAGATTGTTTTGGATGAATATTATTCTTAATATTATTATTTTCCAGAGTATTACTTTATAATTATCTTAATAAATTTAATGCTTTGGTAATATATTGCTTATCCACTCCCATAAGGATACGAGGTGAGAGTTATATCTTATATTTGGGGACTCCTATGAGATTTTCAGGTTTAGGATGTGACATCGTTTGACATGATTTCTAAGTACTTACAGCACGTTGAACAATAACAATGTAGCATTTGCTTAAACAATGATTAAAATAACATATTGTTTACCAACATAGCCTAATATGATGGTCAGAAACATATTAAATGTGAGGCTCTTAGAATGAGATAAATTCCAATTAAAAATCAGGTAAGGACTTGTAAAAAACTGATTTAATGAATATATCATACAGTAGCCAGCAATGTTTCATGCATGCTTTTATGGGAATGAAAACAATTTTAGTTTTTCCAAGTCAAGGGAATACATTAATTAATCAGAATGCATAGTATTAAAAAGAAGCATGAATAAAACTACTTAAACAAAATTAAAAAAAAAAAAAAAAATCCATGATCACAGTAACAAAATAACATGAGAGATTGAAATTTGAAAGCATTCATTTAAAAAAAAAAAAGTCAATTGGTATAGTTGATTATAGAGAGCAAGGGGAAGAAGGCGGGAGGTAGATTCTTGTAGAAATTGATATATATATATATATATAGACACTCACACATACAAAATGGGGGGTGGGGTGTGGAACTTTATATATATGTAGAAGTTGAAATATAGCTTAAATATTAATAAAAGGGTGTCAAGGGTATATCTGTAAATTCAAACTATTAGTTAGGGCCGACCACATCAGGTCAACTTCTCTATTTTTTTGATTCGTTCTTCTCTTCTTCTCTATTTGTTTCTTTTTCACACCTAGGGTTTACATTTTTACATGGTATCAAAGCATGATCCTCTCTAGAAAGATCAAGCCATAATATTCTCTTCTTTTTTTCCTCGTTTTCTCTTTCCCTTTTTTCTTTTCATTTCTTTTTCTTCCAACGATCTGATTTCTGATTAGTTATTCAGTTCTTTCTCCTCCGTTGGTCGTTTAATGTAGCAAACACGTTGGTTTGCTGCTGTCGTTCTCTATATTTTGTAAATATGCATTTATCAAATGTGGGTTGTGGAGCCTGAGATGCAGATTTCGTGGATATATGTTGCTGTCTAGCCTGAGTTTCTATTCTTGTGGAATATGATTTTCTGTTTGTATAATAGAAGTTTCTTGTGGAATTTCTTGTCAACTGATGTGAGTGTGTGGCTGTTCGTGAACTGAATTATTGGTAATATTAGGGTGTTTGAAGCTGTATTATTGCTAGAGCATCCAGGAAATTTTGTTCGAGGTAGATTATGACTAGTGGATAATCATTGAAGAAGATAAAAAAAAAAAGGCCAGAATCCCACGAGTAGCACAAATTTGAAGTAATTTTGGGAAGGAAGTACGCTTTTTGTTGGCATCAAGGATTAATAGCTGTTAGAATCAGCATTATGGTCACTCAAGAAGATTCAAAAAGTATTGTGTTGGGTGCACATGATAGTGTTGGAATGCAGATTACAACAATTAAGTTGAATGGTTCTAATTATCTGTTAACGGCTCAATCTGTAAATGTTTTTATTGGTGCCAAAGGAAAACTAAAGTACTTAACTTCACAACCTCCGGATAGGACAGCAAAGGATTATGATGAATGGTGGAAAGAGAATTATCTAATCATGACTTGGCTGTGGAACAGTATGGAGCCAATTATTTGTGCTAACATTATATTCTTAGATACGGCTAAGGATGTGTGGGAAGCTGTACAGGAAATGCATTTACAAGATAAAAACATTTCAAGAGTTAACCAGTTGTATGAGAACATTTTTACTGTTCAACAAGGAGGTAAGAGTTTGGGTGATTATTATAGTACTCTTAAAGGTATGTGGGAGGAGCTGAGCATTCATCAACCTTTAACCAATGATTTGGAATCACAAAGGAAGCAAAGAGAAGTGTTTCAGGTTGCAAAGTTTCTATTTGGTTTGAGCCCTGAGTATCAATCAATAAGAGGGCAAACTTTAGCTAGTGACACCTTACCTTCCTTGAATAATGTTTATGCTTGGCTTTAGCATGCAATTGTATCATTTCAGTCCTCTCTCTTTGCCGCCTCATTTGCAAAAGAAAATTCTGCTCTAGCCTCCTCCAACAAACCGTGGTCATGGAGGCGGAGGAAGAGGCCGTGGTGATATTAAGTGTGATCACTGTGGAAGGCTCGATCCCACTTCAGATAGGTGCTGGAATAAGTTTGCCAACATGGGCTAATCAAGCATCAACTACTTCTGATTCTAGAGATATGCAACCTCCTTTGGTTGATGCTCAAATGCAACCTCCTAATAATAGTAATGATTTAGTGGTCTTGTCTCGTAATGAGTACAATAAGCTGGTAAAGAACATACAGCCTTCTTCTTCTACTGTTACTGCTATACTTGCACATTCAAGTACTCCTGCGTTCTTTACCTCTAAGCCTACTTCCGCCTGGGTCATTGACTTGGGTGCTTCTGCACACGACTGGTGAGTCTACAATTTTCTCAACCTTTCAAGTCTCCTAGTAGTTCTTCAGTCATTCTTGCTGATGGTTCAACCCAAACTGTTATGGGTCGCAGAGTTGTTCACCCAACTCCCTCACTTCCCTTGTCCTCTGTTCTTTATGTTCCCAAATTTCCAGTCAGTCTTTTATCTGTAAGTCATCTCACTTGTTCACTTAACTGTTCCATAACCTTCTACCTTCTTTCTGTGTATTCCAGGATTTCCAAACGAAGAAGGCGATTGGTGGAGAGCGTGAGTCATAAGGCTTGTACTATCTTGATAGTCATACGCAGCAAGTTGCAACAGCTCTTCATTCTCACGTCTCACCTCTCCAATAGTATTCTCGTTTAGGTCATCCCTCTCTTCTGAAGCTCAAACAGCTGGTTCCATCACTTCAATCCGTATCTTGATTGGAGTGTGAAGCTTGTGAACTTGGGAAGTATCATAAGTCTGTTTTTAGTCCACGAGTCGAAAAAGAAGTTTTGGTCCTTTCATTCTAGTTCATTCTAATGTTTGGGGTCCGTGTCGTATGTCAAGTGTCTTCGGCTATAGATATTTTATCTCCATTGTGGATGATCATTCCAGGATGACTTGGTTGTACTTGTTGAAAGATAGTTCCCAAGTCTCGTCTGTTTTCAAATCATTCCACAAAGAAATAAAAGTTCAATTTGAAAAAGATATTTGTGTGTTTCGATTTGATAATGCCTTCGAATTTTGAAGAAATGATCTTACACTTTTTTGCTCTGAAAATGGAATGATTCATCATACTTCTTGTATAAATACTCCACAACAAAATGGAGTAGCTGAACGGAAAAATAGACACCTGCTAGAAGTTGCCCGCATTATGATGATCAATGTGAAAGTGCCAAAAGGTTCTTGGGGTGATACTGTTTTGACAGCTTGTTACTTGATCAATCATATGCCTACACCTATTCTAGAAGGCCAAAGTCACTGTTCAGATCTAGTTCCCAACTCTTCTTTGCATCCTATTCCTCTACGGGTTTTTGGTTGTGTATGTTCTGTTCATGATTTGAGTCATGGTAGTGATAAATTATCTCCTCATGCTATTAAATGTATCTTCCTTGCTTATTCTCGGACTCAAAAAGGCTATCCTTATTTTGATCCCATATCAAGAAAATAGTTGTAAGTGCAGATGACACATTCTTTGAAAGTACTTATTTTTCTGATGATGGTCGTGCTCTTGAAGCTGAGTTACTATCTTCTCCCATTCAGTCCTCCAATACTATTCCTACGTCTAATCCTCTTGTAATTGTTGATGCTCTTGAGAAGCCTATTTTAGATGTGTCACTTCAGCAGGAGAAACCACTTTTGAGTATATCAACGTAAAAACTCCTAGTTCACATGATTCTGATGCCCATCTTTTTCAACACATATAGTAGATACTCCTAGTTCACACGATCATAAGCTTTCTCCACATCCAATTTACAAAGGATCCCCGACTTCTTCTCCTTAAGCCTTGAATCTAAACATTCATTAGCAATTAATACCCCATCCAAAAATTGGTGACCTCCAATGAAGTCCATCTGATTAGGAGACACAAGAGAAGAAGCACTCTCTTTAATCCACTTGCCAAAAGTTTAGAAACGATTTTATAAAAGCTTCTTACCAAGCTTATTGGTCTAAAATCTTTTAATGCACATGCTCCTTCCTTCTCTGGTATAGAGAAATAAAAGTGGCATTCACACTTCTTTCAAATTCTGAATTTGAGAAAAAAAGCTTCCAACGCCTTCATTAAATCTTCTTTGATGAAATTGCAACCCTTGTTATAAAAGGCCATAGAGAAACCATCCGAACTCAGTACTTTGTCACCATTCAACTCTTGAATCATCCCCACACCTCCTCTGATGCAGGTCATTCCAGAGAATCACTCACCTCACCCTCCAAGCAATTGAAGTCCATCCTCTCTAAACTTGGTCTGATCCACTTCTCTTTTTACAATTCAACATAATAACTTTCCACAGTTTTCTTGATCTCAGATTTATCTTCAATGATAGAACCCCTCCACCTCTAATCTAAAGATAGAGTTAACTCTATTATGAACTTTAGCCATGCAATGAAAGAATTTAGTGTTTCTATCCCCCAACTTCAACCATAATGCTTTTGATTTTTGTCTCCAACTAATATCTTCCATTGTAGCTACCTCTTTAAACTCCATTTTCAGCCTTTCCCGCTCCAACCATTCTTCTGTACTAAGGATCTGATTTTCCTCCTTCAAATCAAGAATACTCTTCATCAATGACATCTTTGAAGACTGCCAAAAGTATTCAAATTCCATTCCTTAATTTTCTGTTTGAGTCTTTTTAACTTTCTGAAGAAAATATAAGTAGCACTACCTTTAACCTCACACTCCTCCCACCACTTCCCCATCAGCTCCATGAAGCTTTTATACTCCAGCCACATAATTTCAAACCTAAGGGGTGCCACCCTCTTCAACCCGTCCTGACACTAAGGATAATAGGTTTATGATCAGATATTGATCTCGGCAACACACACCTTTCAGATGTGAAAGTTTATCCACTCACAACTGAGATAATAAAAACCTGTCAAGTCTTGACATCAATGGAATTGTTTCATTACTCGACCACGTAAAGTCACCCCCAATCATCAGAACATCCAGCAGTCCACTCTAGTGAATAAAATCTGAAAAAGCTCTCATCGATGAAGATAGATAATTCCACTCTTTCTTCTCCCAGACAAATCGAATCACATTGAAATCTCCCCCTATACACCAAGGGATATTTCCACTAACTCTCACTCCATCTAATTCTGACCATAATGCGTAAGACATGACACCATCGCCCAGACCATATACAGATGCTAATAGACACGACTCCTTGAAAACTGCTCTCCTTACTAAACCCTAGCCTCTTCCAACCCACAGCTACACCTGCTAACCCTATTGCTGGTAGATATACCCATTCAAACTTCTTGTGTGTCCAAATCTCATCCAGCCACGTACTTACATCTGATGACGATTTTGTTTCCTGTACGAACACAATATCTGGATCCTATGTAGTTATAGATGCTTTAACCACCTCCCTCTTAATTTTCGTGTTCAATCCATACACGTTCCACAAAAGGATTTTCAACTTCATTGATAACTTTGGATAGACCCGCTTATCCCTGCACATTCCACGACAGGATTTTTAGCTTCATTGATAAATTTGGATAGACCCTCTTCTTCGCCTTTTAGAGTCACTGCCAAGAATGCTAGAAGGAATTTCCTGCATATTCCAAGTCAAACTTTGCAGCTCCCGAGAAGCCTTCACCCATTTATCTCCCTCCAATTTATCCCTACTTTCAATTGCAATGGAAAGAACCATGATTTCATCTTCAAAGCATTGGTATGAAACACCCATGAAATTGCTGAACAACATTATCTTCCTTAGGACCCAGTCTGATACCTCGTCCCTCTCACACATGTTCTGAATATGCCCAATGCAACTATCCACAGGCAGCTTACCCATCTCCTCAATAACACTACTGGATCCTTCACTTTCATGACCAAAATCCACCATTGCCCTCCCCTTCGCATTTTCTAAACCATTCAGAAGCAGCACCTCCAATGGCTCAACTGAAAGGAAGCTATCTTCCCCAAATCCCAATGAAGAGTCGGTTATAAACCTAGGACAGTTCACTGCTCCATACTCCAACCCACTGTCATCTTCCATCCCCCTGTGCCAAACCATTGCCCCTGCAATAAGCTTCTCTTCCAAGACTCAATTATTACAAACCCCACATTCAAACTTTTCCTCCTTTAAAAAAGAATGAATAAGAGGGGTAGAAGAGGAGAGGAGAGAGGAATGAAAACTAGGGGCAGAGAAAGACGGGGAGAGGGAATCGATATTGGAAAAAAACCTACTTGAACCTTGCCATCTCGATTGATAAAAGAAATTTTTGCTGCCTCTTTCAGGGACATGAACGTGGGCACCAACGATTTCCAGCAAAGGATCTCCTCCAAAGCTCCAATTTCCGCCGATTTGACCAGAATCGATGGCAACACGTCCGCTTCTATCACCCCGATGACAACCACCTTCAACCCCTCTAAGTAGAGCGGAAAAAACCGTAACCACGCCTCTTTCCTTATCAGAACCCACCCCAAATGCTTCCCACTGCAAAAAAGCCAGCTCTCCTCGTTTCTATGGCCATATTCCCTTAGACCTCATTCCACTCCATTGCCGTAGCCTCGCACTGAGGATCCCCATGACTATTCCTTATGCTTTTCTCCCCAACACACCTTATTTGTGGATCCCCTAACCCTGTCTTCCTAACATCCCTTATTTCAACAACCCAACAAGATGAAGAACCTTTTAATAAAGGCAGACCATAACCAAAGCTTTCTACCAACTCATCATCTTCTCCGATGAGAATCCTTCACATTCGAAACCATCTCAGCCGGAAAATTAGAGAAATGGTACAGAGGCTTCTCTTCCCACCACAGTGTGCAGGTTACCTTCTCATTGCCCAGATGGAATTGAGAAAATCCCTCTCCTCATGCACCTAGGATCTCTACGGACCTGTATTTGCATCCATTAAAGTTTGTTCTCACATACCCACCACAGACCCCCACCGTCCTATAAGTCCCTCCACACCAAAGATGTAGAGGCACTCCTACCACTCTAAACCATATTCAATCGTCCTTGTGACCTCTCAGTTCACATATTGCAGTTCTACTCGACTTATCCAGAAAAAGATAAAAGGCACCAAAGAAACAATGGCCATCTTCCAGAGCTCGTTTGGCCCCCATGAAATCGAACAGAAGCAGATTCTCCCACAGCTTCCTCACCTTCAGCCCAGCATCGACTCTCCAGTGCCTTGGAGCCCATTCCGGAACAGCCCCAATATCAGGAGCCTCACCTTCAAATCTGCCCACTAAGCATTTCTTAAAGTTCATCGGAACAGCATCCGAATCGATTGCATCACAAATGAAAACTGAATTGTTGACGGGGAAAAAATCTACAGGTCCACCTGATTTTGATTTTGGCTCCGTTGGGGGGGCACTCATCTGGAGATAACGCTTTCCTAATGTCATCTTTACTGTAGCCTCCATCCATCAAAACTTCCACCTGCCGTTCAATATTTACTTCTTCCCACTTCTACTTTGAATCCTAATCTCCACACAAAAGTTTCATAAAACAGTCTCCAACCGTTCACTTTCCGACCTTCAGGAAAACATAGGCATTTCGGCTTCTGGCCCTGCGCAAACTGCGAGAGCTTCAGGAACTTCCCTCCCACATTCTCCATTATTTGCAGCAGCAGACTATTCTGAGCTTGATGTGAACCAACGAGGTTGACAACCTTTGAGCTCCCGAGGATTCCTTTGAGACATCTGATGAAGCATCCAACCTCTTCACTTTGGAGGAACAAAACCTCGCTAAAACCACAGTGACACTCCACGATTCGTACCACATCTCCACCGACTTCCTTCCACATGTTAAACTCGAACCTCTTTCTATCAATCTCCAAAAAAAACCTTCGCTCCATCTCCAAAAACCTCTTTCTATCTGTGACTCTTAAACTAAAGCACTAAGATCTTCACTACGGTAAGGTAAGCATTTTGCTTACAAATCCAAACAAACATCTCGTGGAAGTAGAATAGAAAGAAGATATTTGTAGCTAATGTAAAGATACTTTTAGTTAATATAAACATGAATCGAAAAGGGATAAAATGTCAAGGAATTTTTCACAGTTCTAAAAGTAAGATACAGTTCTAGTACCTGATGATGAGCTTCTACAGAGACCACATGCTTACTTATTCCACCAACGCTCCAAACTGGAATAGCTGGAATTGGAGAGGTCTTAGGGAAACGAATCATGACATCGCCATGATTACCCTGTAATGCTGCAACTTCTATCGGCGTCAACCCGTACTGTAATTAAGGAAAACAAAAACATACAGTTAGAATTCAGTGGCCAGATCACAGAATATTAACTACAGAGATTTCCAAAAACAATTCCTCAGCTATATCTGTATTAAATCAACATTCTTTATATTTTCACTATAGCATATCAAGATAGTAAAGCTACAAGTAACAAGTTATCATGCCCAGACTGGCGACAAGAATAAAGAAATTACATTAGAAACTTAAGTTTTGATATTGAAGACAGAAAAAGCGAGCATATATATA
>JAUPMG010041238.1:0-14250 GCA_031762675.1 Pachysandra terminalis | reverse complement strand
ATTTTCTCGCAAGTGTTGCTGAGCTTGCACGTGCCAAATGGACTGAGTTTGATTTAAAAATGATGGGTGTGGGCTTTGCCATTTTGTTGATATCACTTTTCATCCATCTTCTTGCCATTGGGAGGGTAAATAATCTGTGGAAACTTTCTTATACGTCCGGTGGCGATTCTCTGATTAATTTAAGGTTCACTTTTGCTCAATTTGTAGTGGCGGTACGGGCATGCAGCTTCCTTTCAAATAATTAAATTTGTAAGTTACTCTCTGCAGTGTTTCTTGTCATCTCCAATGTACATTCTCTGCTTATTTCTTATTCTCTATGTTTCTTTTTTGCTTCTGATTTTTGTTCTCTTGATATCAGTGGAAGAGAGAAGAGTAGCAAGCTTTCTTTTGGCCACAACTGGTATTCTTAATTTCCGGTATGGAATCATGAGTAAGATGTTGATAGAAGTATGTTACCTCAGCTTTGTTGCTTTTCCTTTTGTGGGATCGTATTGGTGACTCCTATTACAAAAAGCAATGCTAATTTTTTCTGTATGTATTTGCAGGCTGTTGTATTTCTTCTGTTGATATTTGTTCTTAGATTTATGAGCGAGTATGGGATTTCATTATTTCAAAGCAGGCTATCAGTTCAATGTTTATGAACATATATCCTTTAAGGATCCTTGGGATTGATGAGCTTAACCCTGTTTGGATGTTTATTTCTGAAATAGTGCCAATGCTAGCTGTGATTTTATTGGCATACTTGTTGTACAAGAGTATTGCTGGCGACTCTTGTTGGAGGGTTTTGAAGTATTTCTTTATCACAGGAACCATTTTAAGCTACATGCTCATCGCAGTTCATTGGGGCTTTGAAAGTGACTTGCCGGCTCTGCCTTCGGTGCTTGAGAGCATCAAAAGAAGTTTCATTCCACAGGTAGTATATGCTCTTGGATTCGGACTACTGGTATTATTGGTATTTGCTCGTTTCTTCGAACAGGAAAAGGCTTCAGATTACAGAGAATGCTTAGTTATGAAAACAGTGGCCATGTTATCGACCTGGAGTTCAACAATCATAATCTTATTGGGAAGACAAGGTCCCTTAATTGCTTTAGCATCCATAGTTGGAGGTAGCTGTTCATCAATTTTTTTTGGGGTCTTTTTTCTTGTACATTGTGCTGCATTTGTTCTGCCTCTTTACATTGATGTTATGCATTTAAATTTTTATAAGGCATTTATATAACCCTTGGTAACTAAAGTTTGATATTAATAAATTAAGTTCTCAAGTTTTCTTTTACTTGATAATATATTTGTAGTTATAAAATTTTTTAGGAATCATTGTGGCTGTTTCTTATCTGGTGGTAGTTGTTATTGATGGGATTCATGCATGACAGAGTGGTGTTGTATTGTACATAAAGGTTGGAGAATTTTATTGACTCTTTACCAGGACTGCAGTCGAACTCTTAGAAGTTACTTGTAGAGGATCTAAGGATGTCAATGGGTACCCGATACCCTACAAACCTGACAGAACTGACCAACAGGGTTCGATTCCGGGTTTATAGATCCTGCATAACCGAGTTTAGTTCTGGTGCTATAAAAGATAACCCCATTAAAAGTTGGGTCTATCTGGGTATTACCTGAAGTACCGTCGACTATTAGGTATCTTAGGTTTGTTAAATGATTTCTTAATTATTCTTTACATCCTTTTTAGATGAGGTAATTTCGTACTAAATAAAAGTTTAATTTATACTTTAAGTAATTATTTACTTAGATTTTCACTAATTTTTACAACAATTATTAATTGATGTAATAAAAAATAAATGAAAAACTGTTTTACTAATTTTTATTGCCCATTTCTATTAGACATTCATTTATATCATGGATGATGTATAATATGTGTTGGATGCAATTATTCTATCTAAATTTAGATTAAAAAAATCTAGGTTTTTGGAATGAGATTATTGTCGTGATGATCAAATAATGTCAATATAGTGGAAGTAAACACTTTCGCAAATCTATTTTTGTAGTAAGTATGGGATTCCCTACAGATACCCATTAAAAACGGGGTATTTGGGTGGTTTGGTTCTGAGATTAATGGTGACAACCTCATAGTCGGAACCAACAAGACCCGGAACCGTCCATATAATAGGGTTCAGACCTGGGACTCATTGAACAGGTCCCGACCTATTGACACCCCCTAGGCCCTAAGAGGATCCCTTGGTCATCTGAATTTGGCATAATAAAATATCAAGTTTTCTATTGCTTGATAGTATTTCCATGGTTAGAAAGATTCATAGGCATCATTGCTTCTGTTTTCTTATTTATATATTAAATGGTAAATGATTTTGTTAGTGATGAGCTTTACACATGACAGGGTGGTGCATATTAAGGTTTGGAAATTTGGAGCAGGATACCAAGGATAGTAGTGTTGGAATCTTAGTCACCCATCCTTTTCCAGTTACACAATGGAGCCTTCTAGCTGTGTGTCTGTTTATTTACACTGGTCACTGGTAAGATGATAGTCCTTATCCTTGGTCTTGCATGTCTACTTAATGCCATTTTTCCGCTTTCCATTTGGTTGTGTAAAATGAGCTGATATTTTTTGCATAGGTTCAATGCTCTAAAAGTATCATGTTATTGATTTATTTGTTCTAATTTGATCCAAGATCTTTTGTGGATGCATTAATGTATTGAGTTAGATTGTAACTCATAGCAATAAGCAAATTCCTTAACTGATATCGCGATTTGCTGAAAGTCCTGGTGTTATACTAGTTTGTGAAGAAGAGTTTGGTCTGGGTCTGGAAATTCCTGTTTATTATAAAACTTGATCATGATAGTAAATTTGTTCGGACCACTACAGACTATTTTTTAGTCATGTACCTGCTTTTTGATTTGCGTTTTCTCTCCTGAACAATTGTTTGCAGGTGTGCTTTCGATGGCCTCCGATATGGTGCCGCATTTATTGGGTGAGTAGGTGTCTATCCCATTGATTTGATTGCGCTCTTAACCATATGAGCACTGGGTTGGGTCCTTCTAGATGGTACCTGCATTCAACACGTTTTCTTTGTTATATTGTTATATATGTTTCCTTTATTTTCCTGCAATATATTAGTAATTGGGTTTTGGGGTTGCTGGTAGACAGATTATTCTCTACCCAGCAGATAGATGATTTTGATCCTGAATCGGTTTTCAGGTTCGATGAGTTCATCCTTATTCGCCAAGCGATCCTTCTTACTATTGATACATTCGGAGTTTCTCACATCCTTCCTATTTTTGGACTTCCACTTCTTGCATTCAAATATCCTAGTAGTGAGAGTGACCGTAGAAAGGGAGCCCTTTTCATGAGATTATCACAGGTATAGTCTTTGGAGGAGGTTGTTCCTTCAGTGATCAAATGGGTTTTCCAACAGATCGGTAACTATCTTTTGCAAAGATTGATCTCATCTTCAATGTTTCAGGTACTTTTGATATATGGATTCATTACTGCTATAACAGCCACATTTACAATAGCATGTGTCACAATTCAAAGGCGGCATTTGATGGTAACTTTGCACCATTTAATTTTCAGAATCATCAAAACTGTGAACATTTTAACAACATAAAATGATGATTCATGCAAGGTTTTCTGGACCCGACCTTAGCGGTCTAGTCCCAAGCCGCGATACATTCTTTGGTATAATGAGGTTCTGGACCGGATCGGTACAACCGGTACCGGTCTGGACCAGACCGGTACAACTGGTCTGGTATTTTTTTTGTGTTTTTAATTTGTGGAATAGACGGTCCAGACCGGTATCAATCTGGACTGGTCCAGTCCCGGTACGAAAAACCTTGGATTCATGTACTGTTTACACGTCTTGTAGGTATCGGGGTTATTTGCTCCAAAATTTGTTTTTGATGTGGTGGGCCTTCTCCTCACGGATGTCTTGATTTGCGTGGCATCTCTTTACTATTTCTCCTCATTGTGTCAATGAGGATGACACATCAGGGACATAGAATCGCAGCCTACATTTTAGCAGTGAGTTTCTCCTTCAGAATCTGTTTAGAAATTAATTTATTTTTCCATTGCAAAAGGGCCAAAATAGAAATTTGAGTAGCTCTCTTAACTGTTTTATTGATGCATCAAGCACCTCTGCTTACAGTTTGCAACGCCCAAACACCAGATAGAGAATATGTATTTTACTTGAGGTAAAGGTAGAAGACCTCAGGCAATTGGTTCAATGGTCAAGATGCCTCAATACGGCTGGATTTTCCCGACAAAAGTTCTTTTTGACAGTCCATTTGGACAGGCCCAGAGTAGAAGTTTCGTATAGGATGTAGCGCCCCTCTGCCACATAATGGAGGTAGACCTCCTAAAAAGAAGACGTGTAGAAATAAGAATCGAACAGATTTGAAGAACACTGCATTTTTCTCAATTGACCAATCTAATTGTCTATGATCTGCTTCATGCAATTATTAAATTTTAGTCCACTTATCTTTGTTTGATCACTTTTGGGTTGAAGTGAGAAACCGTACGTAGCATCTGAAGCATTCACAGATCTTAAAACACTCAAAATCCCGAGACTCGGTGAACTCGAGGGAGCTGCTAGCTTCAGTTCTTTACTTGGCTTCAATGGTAGTGGTTCTTGTCAATTGTATTTTACTTTTGTAGTTCTCTGTCACCAACACCTTGAAAAGACATTCTCATATTAGTGTTTTTTTGTCAATATATTGTATCAATATTTATTGTTTTTGATTGGTATTGGGGACCTTGTTTTATTTCTATCTTATTTGTATTCTTGTAAATCCATTGTTTGATCCGCAAAAATTCAAAGCTTAAAGGTTGAGACTAAGCTCGGCAATGAACAGTGAAAGATGAAAAGGAAGAGGAAAGCTTTGAATCTCACTCAACCTGATCCGTTTAAATCCATTTCCTGCGTACGTAAGGCATATAGTGCTTGGCTCTTTGTAATGAATGGTGATTTTCTCTACTACAAAGCAAGCCATATTCTACATACTATTGGCACACAACCCGATGGGTCTCACAGGATATTTACCAGGTAGAAAAATTTCTCAAATTCAAATGATTGAAGAGGCTTCAGTTGATATAGAAGAAAGATGTGCCTTTTAACTGACATGATGGCTCAGACACTACAATATGAACAAAGGATCATCAGAGTAAGCTTGCAAAGCTATGCCTTTAACTGACATGATGTGGCTCAGACAGCATACAAATGTCAAGTTTTTGTCGACCACAGTAGGACCATGGATCGCCAATTAGAAGCTATAGAAAGATGAAACTGTGTTATGCAACTGAGAACGATACTATTTTCTATATTTTAAATGAAAGTAGAGCCCAAAATTCTTAAGCTGATGAAAGTACAACAAAGAAGACTTGCAGATAATCAGACAATATTCCATTTGGGAAAAAGCCCCTCTTACATCTCATCTTTGTATCTGAACTCTATAAGCATATTTTAAAACTGATCTCAAATATTGGGAGACTCCTCACTTGATTCTTCTTCTGAATCTGAATTATCAACCATCTTCTCAAGCGAATCCATATCACCAGCCTCAGACACAGTGTGTATCCGAAGCTTGTCTGCATCTTCACTGATTAGGAGAGCAAAAAATGTGTAAATAATATTAAAACTAGTAGGATGGTGGACAATCACTAAAGAGTTCAAAGAAAGAGACATACTCTGTAACCCCAAATATATCCTTGATGATTAATGAGCTGTCCCTTGAGCAGAATTCTGGTAGCTGTTCCAGATGCAAAATAGAAAACAAAATCAATTCAACATGTTAATTACTGACCAAGCTTGATCAACTTGGTTTAAGCAGCCCCCATGTATATAAAATACAGGTAAAAGACATGGGAGTGCTTTTTTTTTTTTTTTTTTTTAACTTGGCAAAGATGTCAAGACTTGAGGACTCATTTTGAAACCCCCTAAAGGTCACATGGGCTATCAGCAACCGCAGGGAGGAAGGGACACTTAAGACTGCTCTACAAATGGGCCATTCTCCATGGGTGCATGCACTTGATAGTCCAACCAGTCCAAGTAATAACAACCTTTTGGTCATTAGGTAACTTCTGAACTTTGGAATTTTTTACCCGAATATAATTGTATAAAGGCAACTTTTGGATTTTGAAGAAACTAGCATCCAATGAAGTACAATACAAGATAATAACTAGAAAGAACAAAAGCATTGGGAAAGGATTCGTCATAGAGCAAGTTTCAGCCACTTACATCAGATAGATAAAGGACCTTCCCAAAGAGGGCCTGGACAGCAAGTTTCCTCTTAAAGCCCTGTTCTGAATACCCTGAAATGTCCATGACAACTGGACCTGAAAAGCATAGACAAGAAGCTAGCATCTTAATGAGTACTAGTTAAATTTTATTGACATGGGAAATGGTACAAGAAAAGGCACGATGTGTGCCCACTAGAACAGGAAAGCTTAGATATTGAATATATATATATATATATATATATATACACACACACACACATACAAATAAGATAAAATAATTGGATGAGACAGATAACAAACAAAAAATACATCCAACAAGCTAAAAATTAAGCATTACTCCAACAGATTTAGATCACAAATCAAAAACTCCCTTCTAGCTCCCTTTTTGTATAAATCATCTGCATTATCACTTCCTAAACTGTCCACCATAAAATGAAGTGCTCATCTGGGATGCTAACAAACGTGTCCATCTGATAGAACTATCCAGCCTCAATGATCCAGTGCTTTGTCATCTCACCCATCCATCAATGAAGCTGAATTCCCGTCACAATCAGATCGTTACATTCAGTCCTCTAGCTTCCACAATACTGAAGCAGATCCTTGGGTATCCTTCATTTTCATTTAGAAATGTTTCTGTTTGGATGGTTTCAACATGTTATAAGGAGACATGGCTATGTCTATGAGAAGGTCTAAGATGATCCAAGTTGAAGGATCCAAAACTGCCAGAGGAAGACCAGGTGACTGAGGAAGTAATTGAAGTCATATAATCTGACAATATGATTTTAATGGGATGGAATGACAGGACAAGAATCGTGTAGCCAACCTGAAGTAGTTAAGAAAGGCATTATCGCTGCTTTTATTGTCCAGAAATCTTCTTCTACAAAGTACACTGTAAGCAAAATTGAGGCAGACATAATCCACCAGGCCTTCAAAGGCAAATGAGAACTAGCAGACCATTAAAAGACTATGCCTAAGAGAATTCCGCTAAAAGGAGGTTTGTCTTCTACTCACTGTCAACCTGTCTGAGGACCTCAGTGCATAATGTTGTTTGAGAAGTTCAAAATGCACTTTCACAGTTTTAGAAAGATAACCTACCCCCACCCAAAAGGGGAAAAAAGAATCATTTTTCTTAATTTTTGAAGAAGGGTACAAGTTATGTTTTGATATTTACAGCATAGAATCTTCGTAAAATGTTAATCACCTTTAATTAGAAATAGGAGATATGAATGTGTTTCCATAAGGGGAGGAGGTTAACTATTATTTTTTTCTATTAGTCTCTCTTTCATTTACCATCGTAACAGGGATTTATGATTTCCAGTAAGAAAGGTATAAAACGTGCTTTTATATTTGCAAAACAGAACTCAACACAATGTTGATCACGGTTAAACATAAATAGGAGACATGAATATGTTTTCATCAGGGAAAGAGTCCCAAGTTATTATCTTCTATTAGTCTCTTTCATCTATTAGTGTAACAAGGATTCACGATTTCTAGTATTGCTTGTATTAGAGTTTGTGAGCTATGGGCCCTTAGGGGACTATTAGTTTTTTATTTTATTTTTGTTTTGTTTTATTTTATTTTATATTTTTTTTGACAGGCAAAGAAATCATTATCAATAAGAAACAAAGGATTCCTATCATTTCCCTTTTTCCCATTTTATGTTTCTTAGTTATTCTACTGTATCAACAGAAGATATGGCTTTAGACAGTTTGGGATAGTCCTTGGTAGGGACAGCAGTTCAGGCCCAATTTCTTTCTCACCTTCTAACCTTGGAAGCCGAGTGTTCCTCCTAGAGTTAGGATCTTTGGTCTGCCTTACTTTATAAAATAAACATGGGCGACATACTTCAAAAAAGGAGGGACCTGGCTTTATCCCTTCATATTTGTTTCATGTGCAAGAGACAGGGGGAGTCTGTTGATCACCTTTTTCTTCAATGCACCTTTGCTAGGGATGTGTGGATGTTCTTTTTGCAGAGTATTGGAGTGGAGTGGGTGATGCCGGAAAGATTAGAGTTTTCGAGTTTTGGGTAAGAGAGGGAAGATCATGCTCGAGATGCTACTTTTCGTCATCCTATGGACTATCTGGACTGAAAGGAATAAACGGATTTTTGAGGTGTGCAGAGAAGTTTCAGCTCCATCATTGACTATTGTGGGCACGGTTGCTTCCTGGGTTGGGATCAGGTCTGAATTCTCTGATTTCCCTTTGGAGTCTTATCACCAGAGAGTGGATTGCCTTGTCTTTTACATCTTCTGTGAGGGTTACTCAGTATAGGGTTTGGTCCCCACCTCCGTGTGGCTCTATCAAACTCAACTTTGATGACTCACCAATGGGAAATCCGGTGAATTCAAGGATCGGGGGGTTAGGAACTCTGATGGTTTGATTACCCATGTGTACTCGGGGCTGATTGAGGTGGGCGATTCTACTAGTACGGAGCTCCGAGCTCTAATTGCAGGTTTGAGAGAGACTTTGAAGATAAATGTGGGGATACTACAGGTGTAGGGCGACTCCTTTTTGGTGATCTCCTGGATGGCAGATAATAGTCATATTCCTTGGAGATTTGCTCATTTTGTTCGCTTAGCTAGGCATCTATGTCAGGGAATGAGTACTTCATTTTTTCATGTTCCTCGTTCGACAAATGCGGTGGTAGACATGTGGGCCAGAAGAGATGTGGATATGGGGTCTTTTATTGCGGGGGCCCCTAATGGATAACATAGTCTTGTGGATGAGCCTATTTTGGGCTTTGGGGGGGGTATGGGTTGGGGTCTTGTCTCGAGTCCTCGGGTGGATGAGGTTTATGTGTTTATGAGTTCCTTGGAACCGACACTTACTGTTTATTTTGATCACATTTCGTGATCTATCATTGTACTACTTGATGCACTCATTTGAGCTTTGATGATTAATGAAACTGTTGTTGATTATCAAAAAAAAAAAAGATATACAAAACATGGAAGGTCTAGCAGTTCCAGGACTCGTGTTGTCAAGAAAAAACTGTGGCAAGATGGATGATTCTCTGGCAAAATAGTGTCGTGTTTCTGATGGGTTTTATTGTTGGCAAGGTCGTGTTCCTTCTTGTTCTCTCCTCTGCATAACTTGTCCTTTTCAGGTCCTGATGTTTGTAGTCTTCATCACCTTCTACCTTAGACCTTTCTTTCTTTACTTCGTTCTTTTATCTATTGCTGATTCGGAAACTCTGTTTCTGATTTGTTCAAGGCAGGTTATAATAAAAATGAGATCATCGATGCCATGAAACAACAGTTCAACGCTAATAGTCAGAGTATCAAGTGTGGATCAGAGACCCTTTCTGTTAGCATTAGACACGAAATTATAAGAAAATCGTTATCCTTGTTAGACCGGAAATCATAAGAAAATTGTTATCCTTGTTTAACCCAAAGAACAACTCGTCACTGATGATCAACTCACCTGTATCCTTTGGCAAACCATCCTATAGTCAGATTATTCTTGAGCCTAAGTCTGTGCCAGGAGGGACAGGGAAAACATCACTGTCGGGGGAAAGTCCTAGTCCAGGTTCACCATGCTCTGGGGGGATCTATTCAAAGTCTCCAGGTTCGGCATGCTATGCTCCATCAACAAAAACCATGGTAAAATTATGAAGTTTGGAGAGGCTGCGACGATGTTGATAATCCGATCATCAACATTGTTAGATCCGGAGTGGAGGTTGTCGATGGTCTGTAGCTCAAATAGTTGTATTTACAATTGGTATACAATTGTCAGTAAGGTAGGGGATGGAAGATGAATGGGAAAGGCATTAATGCTAAGCCGGTATCTAGGAAGGAAGCAATTGTTTACTTGCACTCTTTTGGTTGCACTGAGAAAATGGTTAGTGTGCGAAATATACAGCCGATAACAGAGTCATGATATCTTTAAAAAAGTGGGAGAAAGCATTTACACCTTAGGTCGGGCCGGTCTTTGATGGTGGGAGCTGGATTCGCATAGAAGGCCTTCCACCACATCTATTCTCCAAGAACACATTCTCAGACATAGGGGGAGCATGTGGAGGGCTTCGAGAAGTTAAGGCGCCGAACATAGAAGGTGCAATAATTTTGCATGTCCTATCAACGTATGGGATGGTAGTCGATGAGCAAGGTTTAAAGGCTTGGGACCAGACTGGTCCGGAGCCGTTAAAAAAAAATGGACCGTCTACTAAAATTTTAAATTAAAAAAAATTGGACCAGCCGTACCGGCGGTACCAGTCGAGACCGGACCAGTCCATATCAACACCGGTTTGGACCATCCAATTCACAAATTTTGAAAAACAAAACAAAAAACTCCAGACCGATACCAGTTGTACCGGTCCAGAACCTCACGATACAAATTTGTATTGTGGCCTGGAGCGTACCGTTGAGGTCCAGTCCTAGTACGGACCGGCCGGTCCAGACCTAACAGATCCTTGAAACCTTGTCAATGAGTGTGTTTAAGGAGAAGCCTTTTTTTTTTTAAAAAAAAAAAAATGAAACTTTGTAGCAGTCTAATTTAGAGATAAATATGCATATATATAGTGAATGATATATATTTGGGGAGGTATGATTGCGTACCGACATGTGAAAAAATAGAGAAATCATCCCCAAAGATAGTATAAATAAGACAAACATATTTAAATACAGTAAACACAATAAAATTGTCCAAATGTCATAATACAATTATATGAAATGAGAAAACACAATGAGAAGATATCAGTACATACCATCCATAAAGAGTAGCGTCCTAGCTCAATATTATCCTCATCACCTCACCACCCATATACATGTATTGTTTTTATCATATTTTGGATTATTAAATGTATTTAATTCTAAGTTGGATCTCTACAAAGTTTTATCAAAAAATACCTAGTTTCACCTTTTTTTTCATTTTTTTTTTCCACCCTGTAAGCGACATGTAAGCAGCGACATTTACAACCTTGGTTGTAACTTAAAAGTTGAATTGGATGAAATTCTCCGATGAAAAGAAATTAATTGGAGGCAGAAGTCTAAGGCTACTTGGATTGAGGGGGAAGGGAACACTCAAATCTTTTTTGTAAGATGGTGAATAGCAGAAGATGCAAAAATTCCATATCCAAACTATTGGTTGATGGGGAAGTTGTTGACTCTATTGAGGGTATAGAGGGAGCCCTCTCTCAATTTTATTCTAATATGTATACACCTTAAAAACAATTTAAGTTTAAATTGAGAGACCAACTAGTGGATTTTGGATGAAGTGCAAAAGGAAGGCTAAGTAGGAGTTTGAGGAAGATGAGATCAGGAATACACTTTGAGACCTTTTAAGGGAGAAAGCCTCGGAACCTGATCATTTTACGTCGACATTTTATCAGGAGAATTTGGAGATGGTCAAAGGGGGAAAAGTTCAGGTGTTGAGGCAGTTCCATTTTTTATGGGATAATTAATGAAATAACTAATGCAACATTTATAGTATTAATTCCCAAGAAGCATGGAGCGGTTGAGATTAAGGACTTTAGGCTGATTAGTCTAATTGCAGGCCCGTACAAAATTATTGCGAAGGTGTTGTCCCTTAGGCTGAAGATGGTCATGCCTCATATAATGTCCTAGATCAAAGTGTGTTCAGTTAGGGCAGACAGATTTTGGATGGTGTTCTTATCGCTAATGAATGTGTGGAGGAGAGAGGTTTAGATCAGGGTTGGAAGGGTTAGTAAGTAAACTAGATTTTGAAAAGGCCTAAATAGGTTGAACGGAAATTCCTGGATGTAGTTTTGGAGTGGAAGGGGTCTGGGGTGAGGTGGAGGAGATGGATCAGCGGGTGTGTCAATGATGTTTTCGTTTCCTTTCTCCTTAATGGGCTGGCATTAGATTTTTTTCCAGTCATCTACGTGTTTGAGGCAAGGTGATCCTTTCTCACTTTTTTTGTTTTCCTTATTAGGCAATGCTTTGAGATGGTTTATGAGGGAGGTAGAAAGTTAAGAGCCAATAAGGAAATTCAACTTATGGTTTGCTCAAGGATGGTAGTTCTTCCTGCTTTTAGAGGGTTCTCCAAGACTGATATACTGATAGGATGGTTGGAGGTGGCTCGTTCATCTCCACACATGGCACATGACGGAGGGAGGGATGGATGGAGTAGTGGGTGATATTTTCTTTGTTCTCACTATTGTCCTTACCTTTTAGGACAATAGTGAGAACAAAGAAATTGCTGTTAATTATCAAAACAAAAAAAAAAAAATTCAAGGTGGGAAGGGAGTGCTTTCCCATATCTCATTTCCAGTTTGCAGATGATACTATCTTATTCTTGGAGGTGGAGGAATATAAAGTGTGTTGGGCTAAATGTGGTCAAGATGTTTTAAGATGATGTATGGGCTTAGAGTAAACATGGAGAAAAGAAATATGATGTCAAGTGTCAAAGTGGATGGAGGAGTGTTACAAAATCTAGTGGAGGTTTTTGGTGGTAGGGAAGGTTCATGGCCTCTGTCATATTTGGGTCTTCCTTTGGGAAGTAAGCCTCATAGTCTTGCCTTTTAGGACCAGGTGATAGAGAGAGTGGAGAGACGTGTTTTTACTTTTTTGGATCAGTAACGAAATGTATATATTAAGAAGAAAAGAGGAAAGTAAAAGAAAGAGCAAATCAGAAACAGAAAAACATAAAGGTTCCCCAAGGAAGGGAGCCAGAAAACGAAAAGACAACAACAAAATAAGAATACAAGACAAAAACTACAAGGATCCCCCAATAGCTGAAATAAACAATGCTAAAGAAGAGCTACCGACTCCCAACATCTAGTGATATCTGATATCATGACACCTCTGAACTCTGGTAAAGCACATACCCATGATGCAACCATGCCTAAAATGAAGTCTATAAGAGTGCATGTACTCCTCCGAATGCCCTAAAAAAATTCTTTGGTTCCACTCTCCCCAGGTCCCCCATAAGATGGCGAAAACAATCACTCTATACATATGTTGCCCACACTTGGAAACAGGAAGCTCCACTGAGCAAGCATGATGCTAACTGTCCTCGAAAAGACCCATTCCACTCCTACCAAACTGACGAAGAACTCCTAAATCTCTACTGCACACTCATACGAGAAAAACAAATGGTCAACCGACTCCCCATCTTTCATGCCCATAACACATCTGTGGTGACAAGGCTATAAATTTTCTTCTCTTTTGCAAGTTATCTACAGTGTCAATCCGATCCAGAAGTAAAGTCCACACGAAGGCTTAAACTTTAGGGGGGACCCCGGACCCAAAGGTAAGGAGGTGGAAAAAGGTGGTTGAGAATACCCCCCCCCGGATCAGAGATCCAGATCCATGAATCTGGCAATGATTCATCAATGAAAATGTCTCTAAGGAGTACAAAAAGATATGCTAGCTCATCCAAGTCATCCGACCTGGGAGCACGACAAAGGGGGAGGGAGGTTCCAAGTGAGTCCTAAAAGAGACCAACTCAAAACCTCAGCTACTAAAGTGTCCTAACAAGCAGAAAGATGATATATTCTAGGAAATTGAGAAGCCCGAATAGAGATTCTCACCACATATCTGACCAAAATCGAACGGATAATCCAGAACTCACAGAAAATCTCACATCTGAAGAAGTTAGGGAATAGGCCTGTGATAGCTTTCCAAGGGCTTGCCGCATAAATTCGTGCCCCAGAGTTTGCATTCCATCCACTATCATGAATCCCATATTTGCTCGCAATGATGTTACACCATAAGGCGTTCCTCTCTACACTGAATCTCCACAACCACTTACCCAACAGTGTTGAGTTCCATATATGTAGATTGCCCAGGTTTAGACCCCCTTTTTCTTGTCCTTATACACATAGACCCATCTCACTTGGTGGTCTTTCCTACTCCCTCCCATCTCTCTTTAATCTTTCTATCCTCCTAATGATGAAATACGTTGGTAACTTGCCTACGGAAGTCTGAATCAATGTTATAGGATCACCAAAAGACAAGTAGTTATGTTTCTTAGTAGCCAACCGCTTCTCCATTTTATCTATCACTGGGTTCCAAAATTGAGCACACCTATGGTTCCCATTCAAAGTCAATTCCAAATACTTCATCAGCCACTCCCCCCTCAACCTC
>JAUPMG010041216.1:0-14251 GCA_031762675.1 Pachysandra terminalis | reverse complement strand
AGTTACCTTATGGATTTAGCACAAAAATTAGGTATTAAATAATCTAATTAGGCCTTAGTTAATTCAATTGGGCTTTAGTAATTCATTAATCCCTGTTTCTAGTTAACTTGTAAAGCTAAGTTTATGGCCTAATTCCTTTACTATAGTTTATAATGTTAGTTATATATTATTATAATTTTAATCTTAAGTTAGATTCTAGGTGTGAAGGGTTTAATTACCATTCTACCCTTTATATATTAAGATTCTTTTTAATCTGTTTTTTTTTTTTTTTGGTCTTTACATGAAGAATATGAAGGTTGGATTGGGATGAATAATGTACTTATAACTGTTAATGCATCTAATGCACCCCATATGAACACTTAGATTATCTTATGATTTTCCTCTTTGTGGTCCCACTATCCAAGTTACCTAGAATGTGATTCCTATTACTTGTGAATTAAATGATCTACATGCTTGTTGGTTATTGTTACACCTTGTACACAATGATTGAATGTTTAGTTAATGTACACCCACTCACATGCATTGCATTGGATCTTGACCTTGGATTTGGTCTATGAGTAATACCCTGTATCCTGAGTCCTTGCTTCTGGGACTCCTGATTATTTACATGAGAGTATTATGATCTGGAATCTATAATAAGTGAGGACACTTAGATTTATGTGGGTTGAGGGATTGATCATCCCAATAGACCAATTGTTTGTAATCTCCCATAGTGTGGGATATGTCCTAGGTGATGATTCCAAGAGACATGAGGAAAGATGATAGGTGAGGGCTCTTCATATTGATAAGACCCAATATCCTAATCATGTGTGTGATCTCTGATAGTAGTTCTGTATTGTGTGGTTCTTTGAGGAAGTTCTAGGTGATGCCTTGGGATTCGTCCCTATGATCGAAAATAAGGTGAGGCACTTGTGTCCTCTAGGTTGAAACCCCTAGAAACTATGTTGCGCACATAGAATAATCTGCTACTTTTGCCATACTGGGGGATAGAATTTGGGTGAGCATCCTTGGGAAGCACGATTGAGATCATATGAGGAACTAACATGTACGATTACTAGTCAGAAATGATCTTATCTTTGGGGGATGATCCGTTAAGACATCTTGCCCAAAGATGGATCAGTCTATGTGAAATCCACAAAGACTCCATGCATATTAAAATGTTTGTTAGATCACATTTGGTGATTGATCTAAAATAGGTACACAACATGCATAATAATTAAAGAGGATATTCGTTGTTATTTGATGTAATGTAATAAAGCAGTAATTTTCTTATTTAAATTTCCAGTTGTATAAATGTTTTATCAAGATTTTAACTGGATATCGACTTGTATCTTATGAACTTTCTTTCCTTTGTTTATTTCTTGGATTTGAACGTATATCTTTACCTTGCTATTACCCCTTAATGTGATTTTCCTATTATATCTTGCGACTCTAATATTTGATCTCATATAAACGTTAGTCATCTCTAGGATTTTATTTGAGGTTTTTTTACCTGAACTTCGGTAGGAGTTGATTTCAAAACACTAGACTCGTATAAATTTCCGCTGCTTGTCTGAAGATTTATTGTAATGGATATTATTTTAAGAATATTAAAAATTCATAACATATACCTTATATAATATCTGTTTTATATAGCTTCTTGGCTAGATATTGTTTATCCACTCCCAAGCTTTGTTTGGGGTGAGAGTTACGAATTCAAATTTGGGATCTTCAATGAGGCTTCCGATTTGGTTCGTGACATGTAATTATTAAAATAACCCTTACACTAATATAATGTGCAATATAAGTAGTTAGATGTACAATAACATATACAATTAATTAACCTTAAATTAATATAAATTAAGGAACCTTCTAATAAAGGGTCTAAGTCGCTACAACCAACCTCCCTTAAAAGAATTTCGTCCCAAAAATTGCGTACCTCAATCCGCGAATAGCTCCGGATAACGCTCCTGATGTCTGACTCCAACTCCCATGATGCTTCAGATTCACCGTGATGTCCCCATTGGACTTTCATTAAGTGAATGGTCTTGGTTCTCAACACTTGCTCTTTCCAGTCCAATATCTTCATCGGTTGCTCTACATAGGATACGTCTTCTCTTAACTTCAACTCGCTCCAATCTAATACGTGTGTTGGGTCTGGTTCGTACTTCTGTTGTAGTGATACATGGAATACGTCATGAACTGCTGCAAGTTTTGGTGGCAATGCAACTCTGTATACCATTGGCCCAATGCGCTCTAGTACTTCAAATATTCCAACGTATCTTGGTGCTAGCTTTCCTCTCTTGCTGAATCTCATCACTCCTTTCATAGGCGATACCTTCAAGAATACATGGTCACCAACTGCAAACTCTAGCTCTCTTCTCCTACGATCCGCGTAGCTCTTCTGTTGACTTTGTGCTGATTTCAATCTCTCTCGAATGAGTTTCACTTTTGCCATTATCTCTTGTACTAAATCTGGTCCTAGAATAGTGTTCTGTCCAACAAACTGGTGAACGAAAAGGTCTACTATATAACGCTTTGAATGGAGCCATGCCAATGCTTGAATGATAACTGTAGTTGTAAGAAAACTCTACCAGAGGTAGATCTTCTCACCAACTACAGCCAAAGTCCATCACGCACGCTCTAAGCATGTCTTCCAATACTTGGTTCACTCTCTCCGTCTCTCCATCCGTCGGTGGGTGATATGCCGTACTCAAATCTAACTATGTGCCTATAGCTTTCTGCAATCCTTCCTAGAATCTCGATGGAAACAAGGAACCTCTATCTGAAACAATGCTCATTGGAATGCCATGAAATCGCACAATCTCTCTATCGTATAGTCTCGCGATCTCCTTGGCTGAAGCTGAAATCTTCATTGGTAAGAGTGGGCTGATTTGGTTAACCAGTCCGCGATTACCCAAATCAAGTCCATGCTACCTCGTGTCTTCGGCAAACCGACGACGAAGTCCATGGTGATGTGCTCCCACTCCGCTATAGGCAATGGTTGTAGTAATCTCATTGATTTCATGTGCTCGGCCTTAACCTGCCTGACAGGTAAGACACTTCGCCACGAACTGTGCAATCTCTTATTCATTCCCGCCCACCAATAGCATTTACGCAAGTCTCGGTACATCTTGGTACTTCTCGGATGAATGGAATACCATGACTTGTGTGCTTCCTCTAATATCTCTCTACTGATGTT
This sequence comes from Pachysandra terminalis, assembly GCA_031762675.1. Classification (NCBI taxonomy): domain Eukaryota; kingdom Viridiplantae; phylum Streptophyta; class Magnoliopsida; order Buxales; family Buxaceae; genus Pachysandra; species Pachysandra terminalis. The sequence goes on along the minus strand of JAUPMG010041216.1, from coordinate 11,070 downwards.
CTAATCCTCTGGATCGCAAAGGCGACCTTGATATCTAATCAGTCTGTCTGAGTGTACCGCCCAATCTGGCTTACTATCATCGGTTGCTAACGATAATAAGTCCTTGTCGTCCTTCTGGCAAGCTGCTACACTGTCACATCCTAAACTTCTCAGTTCTCAAATGAGTCCCTCAAGTCAGAAATATTACTCTCACCCAATATCCATATGGGAGTGGTAGTCAATACATTGCCAAAATTATTGAAAGTACAGAGATTTTACTAACTTAGAAAAATAATCAAAAATAATGAAGTACATCTCATAACAATCAAAAACTAAGGCAATAAAACAAAACAACGGAAAGAAATTCTATAGTCCTCAGGCTAATCGAATTCCTAAGCAAAATAAATCTTAACTATGGCTAATAAAATATTTTGGCACGCAAGCCAATAAAAAGAAAGGAAATCTCTAATAAAAATCCTAAACAATATCTTCTTAGATAAATTCAGTAGTTCCTTCAAAACAAGGGTCCAAAGTAGGGTCTCCATAGTCCAAGTACTCCTCGTCTAATGTACCTGAAATATGTTGCTTGAAAGAGTAAGCTACACTTAGCCGTTAAGTAATCAAATCGAATTAGGTTTATGGTTTGAAGCAGGGCCACGACCACTCTTCAAACATAGTAAATAAATTTCCCGAAATAGATAAGTTAATGAAACATGGTATATGATATATGCATATGCTGAATAAACAGTCAAGTCTTAATATGTGCATATTGTGTACAGAATATAATCACCAAGTGTGATCTAACATGCAATCTAAGTGCTGTGCAATTAGTTAATTAAACTGTTATCATGAGTTACATATAGGTTCCCACAAGATCGATCGTTCCTTAAGCAAGATGTCTTCTCGAACAATCCCCCCATATAGGGTCACTCTCAAGAAACAATATTCTTTGTGCGCATCATAGTTCTAAGGGGTTTCGACCTAGAGGGCACAATTCCCCCCACTTCTTTGTGATCAAGGGCAATAATTCCAAGGAATTCCATATGAAAACTCCTCAGGGAATTGTACATATAAACCATAAGCACACACTCCTTTAATAGTAGTCCATACGACAAAAATAGACCCGAAGGATAGGTATACTGGGATATCCAGTCCCTCAACTCCATTAATATATTAATATTTGAACAAGTCTTCTCACCTACTGTGATTTCTAGATCACAACAATCTCTTAAGTCCTTAAAAGTTCAGCAGTATGAACTTACATGCAAAGGGTGTCAACCTATAGACCAAATCCATGGTCTTAAGGCTAACGATGTGCAAGTGATGACTGTGCACATTAACTAATCATGTAATAGTTGTGTACAGGGTGTAATAAGTCTTCCTAGCATGCTTGACATGTTACAATTATATAAAATCAATCACATGAAGATATCATATTCTAACTCATTTGAATTCTAGTCAAAACGGAGTATATGTAATTGAATCAGGCAAATTCATGCTTAAATAATATCAGAAATAGTATAATACGATCACATTACACATGCTCACGAAAATATAATCAATTTTGAATAACTTTGCAAGTTTCGGCGTGCCTAGAGGTCGCCGGTGTGTGTTTCGGTGGGTACTCGGCTCGTTGGTAGGTGTGTCGGGTGGTCGCCGAGGGCAATCTTATAATTTTCTGACTTTTTGGGTTTTAGTCTCAAGGGTTGGCTCAGCGCGTTCTCGGCTCATCGAGAATTCGGTCGGCGCCAAAACCAGGGGCTTAAAATTCACTGTGTGAGGTTTGGCGCATGCTCGGCTCATTGAGCAGGGTGTCGGTGCCAAATCAGGGGCCTACTGGTCACAAAGAGAGGCTCGGCTCATGCTCGGAGCATCGTGTACTAGACGATGACTCATTTGGGCTGGTTCGGTGCATACTCGGCTCATCGAGCAATTGCCGAACAGCCAATTTTGGGCTGTTTTTCCCGAATTCTGATCTTGTTACACTTCTAATTGATTTGCTTTCTTAAGTAACCTTTCTTAATATTATATTCCGAACAAAACCCAATTAAAATTTTTAAGAAAACATAAGTAAATTATTAGTTGATAAATTATTTTGAAAACTTTTGAAAACTAATCTAAATTTGAAAACTTACTTCCTATACTTGAAAAGTAAGCTTTAAAATCTACTTAAACGATAAAACTAATTAAATTCGAAAACTTACAGTGCTTTTGCTGAGTTAGAACAGATATTTCAGTTATGTTCTTCTTCTTCTTCTCCTTGTAAGCTCCAAGCTTGGTGTGATTTTCGGAAACCAGACCAGGCTTCATATTTATACTAATACAACAACTTCCTAGTCGTATTAGTATTAATCTTTGTATTTTAATCTTATTCCTTCATTGGGATGTCTTAGATTTTAAACCATTAGACGAATTTCCAGCTCTCCTAGTTCAACTATGTTTCTATTATTTAAATTTTAAATCCTAGCAAGTTTCTTACTCCAATGGAAGCTTTTATTAATGTTTTAAATCTTAACCATTGATTGGGATGTCTTATGTATTGCAAGATCTAAGCCATTCATTCTAACTTAAGAAGTTATGATTGTGTGTGTTGCACTTAGTTTCCTAATTGTACAACCCAGTAATCACAATCAGTCAAAAGTCAAATAAAAGGCAATTTACTAAAATTTCAAATTAACCCCTAATTCTATATTAATTACACTTAAGTTCTAATTTGGTTTGGGTTATTACATACATGATGCTCTAACGAAGGTCTGGCTACCATGCTGAAAAGGTAACCATCGCTCTGCTGGTTCACTGGCTGAACTCTCAAGTTTGCTAAGGTCTCCTGAAGACTCCCTTCCTGGTGCATCAACTGAGCTAGAACTCCTTGTAGTCTGCAGCCAACTCAAGATCATGTGTAGGGTAGTTACGCTCATGAACCTTAAGTTGTTGCGAAGCATAGGCCACTACACGACCATCTTGCATAAGCACAACATCTAGGCGTTGCAAAGATGCATTTGTGTAAACCTCCATCTTCTGTCCTGCGACAGGCACAACTAAGACTGGGGCTGAGGTCAACCTCTTCTTGAGTTCCTCGAACACCGTCTCACATCTCTCAACCGAATTGAACGTCACGTTTTTCCTTGTCAAGCGGGTCAACGGTGCTGCAATGGTGGAGAATCCCTCTATGAACCTCCTACAGTAGCCCGCAAGTCCAAGGAAACTTCGAATGTTTGCTGCGTTCTTCGGTCTCTCCCAACCGAGAACTGCCTCCACCTTAGCCGGATCCATGGAGATGCCACTTCTGGATATTACGTGACCAAGGAATCTCACATCTTCTCTCCAAAAATCGCATTTCTCAAACTTAGCATACAACTAGTGATCATACAATGTCTGTAATACGATCCTCAGTTGTTGTTAATGCTCCTCCTCAGTCCTTGAATAAATCAGTATGTCATCCACAAAGATGACTATGAACTGATATAGAAAAGGCCTGAAAACTCTATGCATCTAGTCCATGAAAGTTGTCGGCACATTCGTCAACCCGAATGGCATTACTACAAATTCATAATGCCTGTATCGAGTATGAAGGCCGTCTTTTGAATATCCTCCTCTCGAATCATCAACTGGTGGTATCTCGATCTCAAGTCAATCTTCGAGAAGTACTGTGCTCCTCTCAACTAATCAAACTGTTCGTCGATCCTCGGTAGTGGGTACTTGTTATTCACAGTCACCCGGTTCGGCTGTCTATAGTCGATGCATAGTCGAAGTGATCCGTCCTTCTTTTTCATGAATATTACGGGGGCACCCCAAGGAGAAGTACTTGGTCTGATAAAGCCTAATGCACTTAGCTTTTCTAACTGCTCTTTCAGCTTGCGTAACTCTATCGGAGCCATTCGATAAGTCGTAAGTGATATTGGAGTAGTGCCAGGCATAAGCACAATGCAGAAGTCACCTCCCTTCAAGGTGGTAATCTTGAAATATCCTAAAAAACCACGCCGAAATCTCGAACTATACGAATATCCTCCAAGGATAATCTTTGATCTCCATCCGCAATGAAAAGAAATTCAGACAGTTAGGCATCCTTCTCTTTCCCGGGGAATGTCATACGACATCCTTCAGGATGATCGAATATGACTATCTTCTCAAAGAAATTCACCTTGGCATGATAGCAGAGAGCTAATCCATCCCAAGTATCACTTCGAAATCAGCCATGTCAAGCACTACCACGTTTGCTTCCATGTTAAAGTCACCGACTCTTATCACACAAGCAGGACATACTCGGTATAAAGTTACGGTTTCTCTAACTGGGTTAACAATACTTAACGGGTTCTCTAGACTAGTGGGTTGCAAACCCAAGAATAATATGCAACTACTAGAGATAAACGAATGCGTAGCACCCGAATCAAGTAAAACACGAGCTGGGGTTTGGAATAAAGTGATAGTACCTTGTACCACTGCGTTGGTAGCTTGTTCGTCTCGAGGAATTTCTACGTCTATCAAGGCATTAGCTCTGCCTTTTTGAGCTGGTGTAGGTGGTACTGGTTTACTGCCTCTCCTCAAAACTCAGCAATCATATTGAAGATGTCCTTCCTTGCGACGGTTGAAGCATACTTTGCGTTTGAACTGCTGGTTGTTTCTGAGCATCACTCTCCACAGAAACTGCTACAGATGTGTCGACTGGTGGTGTCCTAGCTGGCTTCTCATCACGTTGCTGATGTTTGTCGTTGTTCTTCTGATAAGGTTGGTATCATCCTTTGTCTTTCTTAGGTTGATCCCAATGTACGTAAGCTTTGTCCATGTCTCGTTCCATGTGTCTTGCACACTCGAGAACCTCGGCATAAGTCTTAAGTCATTGAGGAACAACTTTAGAACGTATGGCTGGTCTCAAGCCTTCTTCAAACTTCGCAGCTTGGTCCACCTCTCTTGCTATCATGTGAGGTGCGTACCTCGACATCATAGCGAACATCGCCTCGTACTGACCTACAGCGTGTGTACTCTGCTCCGGTCGCATGAACTCTGATGCCATTTGCCTCTGATAACTGCTTGGTAGGTAGTTACCCAAGAATTGGGTCTTGAAATGGTCCCATGTCATGTCTGCAGCTAAATTCCGTTCCACCATGTCCCACTAGTGGAGTGCTTCGCCCTTTAGCATGAAAGTAGCCAAAGACACTCACTAGTCATCTGGACATCCCATGGTTTGGAAGACTCTCTCGACATCTAACAACCAATCTTGAGCAAGATGTGGCTCTCCTAAGCCCTCGAACGTAAGTGGAGTAAGCTTTTTAAATGTCTCCAACAATGCGATCGAAGCTCCAGCAACTCTCCTCTGGTCAGCTACGGCTTGTTGCTCCAAGTGGTCTTGTTGCATGGCATCCATGTCTCCTAGAAATTGATAGACATCTGTTAGCTGAGGATTCGCATTAGGTCCAGTATCAGCCCTAGCCCTCGAGGATGATCCCTCTCCAGTAGTGGTAGTAGTAGCTCTTCTCCTACCAGCCATCTACACTCCAAGGTAACCGATTAATCTACGAGTCTCTACCTACTGTCCGAATAGTAAACATGTAAACACAGCAATACATTCAAGCATGTTATCAAACAGAAAAAATTCCAAGGTGTATTTCTATGTTCTGTTGTCCTAACTTCAGATTTCTATGTGATACCTAGGTCCTAGAATTCTTTAACATCCTTAATTTTGAACTTGTGTACTGATAGGCAAACCAAAATCTAAGCACTAATAGGTAAAGCCTTTGGCTTTAACAGCATAACTCTTGCAAATCCATAGCTCTGATACCAATCCATCACGACCCCAAACCAGTAGCCCGAATCCCTAGGTTGGAGGTACTGCTCTCAAGGCATAACCTTCAGGTTCCATTGCTGAAACGCAGATTGCCATACCAATACTAACAAGAACATAAAAGTAATGCTTACCTTTATTAAATCAGAATATGCGGAAGCTAAATACAACATAAATAATCCAAATAACAGAAAATATTCTATGACTTTAGCTAAGCCATGACCATAAAATAAAGTAATCTAACTAACCTATTACAACTCAAAGTTCTCAAACCCTAATCTAGATAATGTAAAAACAGTAAATATGCAGTAGCAAGCAAATCCAATGCAAAGCAAGTCATAGTCCATAGAAAAGTAATATGTGTCCATCATCCTTCTCATTCTGCAACATGAGAAGTTTCGTGAGCTTTGAATGGCCAGTAAGTTCACCAAATAGTGTCATCCATCCATTTACGATATTAGTAGATTTAACATCAAGTTATGAATACAAACATTGCAATAACAATTCAATATAATGAAATAATGATGATATGTAATGCTGTGAGAAGCAATGAATGAGAATGCAAATGCTCTAGATGAATGCTCAAACAATGAATGCAAGATGATGTGCAAGTGAATAAATTAGAAAAATATATCTTGTTAAGGACCCCATAACTTCACAAACCAATATAATACTAGAATTTCGGGCAAAGCCCACTAGGAACTGTCGGAAGTCCCCTCTTCGTTTTGGGCACTAACCCATGGCAGAAGGTCACCATTGTGCTAATTTATAGTAGGTTCTACTCTCGGAAATTCCAACCCAATGCTATCTTAATAGGGTGTGATACTCAAGGTATTCCAACCCATATAGGAGCTCACAAGCATCCTACCCTATTTTAAGTGGGGATTTCAACCCACAAGGAATGTAGTCAACCTATAGGAATCCTAAAGAGGAAACCCTTATTTCCCACCTCCAGGGAATTCTTAACAATTTAAATCAGCCTAATATGCATGAAACAATTTATAAACAATTACCAAATCAAATTCAATTCAATTTACTAACAAGTCCAATGTGATTGATGGGTACCAACTACTATGGAACTCCAAGATATGTTCTAGGGTCATCCTTGTGTCCTAAAAGTCAATTGCAAGGTCAATTGTACGAGCCTGCATCAAATCCTGATCAGAATGTCAATTTACAAGTCACTGTGCAAAACTGAGTGTGACTTCGGTACCCCTGTCTGTGTGCCGGTGGGTGCCGAAGGACCCATTATGCCTATAATTTGGTCATTGTCGGTACCCTTGTCGTTGTACCGGTGGGTTCCCTGTGTTTTTCTGCGTGGGGTACTTCGGTACCCTCACCGGCGTGCCGGTGGGTGCCGAAGCCCCTAATTTTCCTTTCTTCAAACGATGATCGGTACCCTTACCGGAGTGCTGATGGGTGCCGAACTGGTGTGATTTTGAGGATTTCCAGATCTCGAGAATTTCTTCATTTTGATCCTCAATTCAATTTTATTTAATTCTTTAGGTCTTTCAACAATGAGTTTTCATGCTAAACATGTTAGAACATAACCAAACCTATTTCTAACACATTAAACATACTTTCATGCAAGAAAATCATTAAATACAATGCAAGCACTCAAGAACATGAATATGATCACATGAATTCACAAAAGGACTATACAGTAAGAATTAACTTACCTGATCTGATCTCAGAGAATTAGATCTCACCAATGTCTTCTTTTCTTCCTCTCTTCCTTCTTCTTCCTCCTTTGATCTCTTCCTTTGGCACTGCTACAAGTGGATCTAGGGTTTAGTTTCAGATCTGAACCCTTTTTCCTGTCTTCTCTTTTCTATCTCTCAATTCTCCGATCTCAGATTTGAATCCAACGTCCAAGCTATAGGATGAGAGGGGAAAGATATTTATCAACTCCCTTTCTCTCTACTCAAGCTAATCCAATTCAATCTTCACCTAGCCTAGTACGTATTGAATTGAAAGACAAATCTATAATAACTTAAATTACCCCATTTAGATAATAATTACATTAAGGCCCCAAAATAATAACCTTATACTAATATAACCTGCAATTTACGTATTTAGATGTACAATAACATATAGTATTAATTAACCTTAAATTAATATAAATTAAGGAACCTTGTAATAAAGGGTCTAGGTCACTACAATCACTCATGCGGTTTTTTTATCTCTTCATAGGCGGCAGGATTAGGCACGTGGGATCACTTGCCTTGCTTCTCCTTGCCACGTGTCGCACATCTTTGACTCCATCATGTCCATGCGCAACGGTTTTGACTCATTCGTGCATGTGTTTCCTCCTCGGAGGCGTCCCTCCCTCGGTATGTGGGTCGTCATCCGTTTTGCGCGCATGTCCGGCGCGACGTGGCTCCGGGCTCTCGTCTAGGCGAGGTGTTGGTGTAAGTGATTATGTGTGTGTGTGTGTCGTGTGGGCGTTCCAAGACTAACTAGTCCACAGTTTCTTAAAGGGTTTGGGTTTTTGACCCCAGGCACCTAACCACACAGTTTGTTTGAGTTGCCTGAACAATCAGAGGTGTAATTGGCCACCGTAATGCATCCGTTTAGGCTATTAGGCGATTCTATGAATGGTATGGGGTTCTCCCTTTCCTTAGGTACGTTTAAAATTCTTCAGATGCGGAAAATATGATAGCCTAGTTGAGTCAAAGAGAGTTTAGTTCCTAACCAAGTGTTTATTCAAGATTAAATAATAGGACCCTCTACAACAAGTGAGTAAACAAAATAAAGGAGAAGATAGTGAGAAGGCTGGTAACCTAGTAGTGGTTATCACAGTATCCGTGTTCACGGCTCTGGATAGACTACTTGCAGGTTGCTTCTCAGGAGAGAATGATAAAAATGAAATAGATAGAAAAAAGGCTGATGAACATGAGGCATTACGCAGCAGCAGTGGTCATGTGAGAAGACTGGATAGGTGTCTGTGATTGAGAGTAGCTTCTCAGAGGGAGGCAGAGTGATAAGTCTGAGGCTAAGAGCAGTGGCTCAAACTGGATTGATTTAAGAACATAGGTGCTTCTCGTCCCAGTGGCTATGGTTGCACTTGCAGACTGGAAGGGCTTGCCTGTAATGACCTAAATCCAATAATTCAAATTTCTAATTAATAAAAATGATCAAAAGGATTTTATAAAATTTATTCGGTATTTTTCAGAAATTAAATTGGTATTAAATTTTAATCTAATTAGAGTAAGGGGTGGATTTTTAAGCCAAAATCTGTTTTGGGGGTCTAAGTGTAATTAGAATGCATAATGGGCATTTCTAGTAATTCATAAAAATCTGTTTTCAAATTCTAATGAATAAATGCAGGTGGGGATTGTGGGTGTCATGGGTTGGTAATGTGAGAGATGGAATGAAAGTTTCCATAAGCCTCTTCCTCACTTTCCATCCCATGAGAATCATTTTTGGGAGGTTTTTGTGAGTGAATAAGAAGAAGAGAAAGGGTGAGTACCTAACTCTAGCCGTCAATTGCAGTGGGGAACAAGAAGAGCAAAGAAGAAGAAGAGAAGAAAAGAAAGGAATGAGCAAAGCCTACTGATCAGAATCTCAGCACAACGTGAGATAATTCTCATTTTCGGTATGATCATTAGGGATTATTGTGGTTGTTTTTCCGAATTGTGGTTTGGATTTACACCTTGTGTGTGATGTTAAAAAGCATGATTTATTTAATTGATTTGTGTTAATTGATGATTCCAGTGTTCCGATTGATTTGATTATGAATTAAATTTGTCTATACGTGGTCTAAGTGATTTCGAATCATAAGCTTCAATTTCATGGTATTTGGAAAAGTTTGGGGAGTCTTTCCTGTGTTCTGTCGATAGGCACCGGTACACCGACCAGGGGCCGATAGGGTTTAGAAAACACAGTACAGTGTCTCGTCGATAGGAGCCGGTATACCGACCAGGCAGACATGAACCAAATTAAGCGTAGATTTGGTCTATTGAGATCATGAGAAGATCAGTGAGCTTGGACCTACCTGTGGGGGACCTACTTGGGTTTTCACGGCACACCCCAGCCATGCTGACCAACCTGTAGACTAGAAATGTAAGTTGGGGTTTTGATTCCATTCATTTGGTAATTGGTACGTTAGACCCTTGGTGAAGGTATACAAGATTTGGAATTGGTTTAGTGTGATTTGTTGTAATGACCTAAACCCCCCTAAAGTAATTTCGCCCATTTAATTATATTTTATGTGATTTATTTAAGTACAAATGCGTATTTTAGTGTTTAATTAGACGTAGGGGTTAATTTAAATACATTATTTGGTATTGGGGTATTGGTGTAAATAATGATTTAGTGGGGTATTATCTTTGAAATATTTTTTTTTTCTGTTTGTTCGTTTGAATTCGTTCACGCACAGTTGCGTGAACGAATTTGCCGGAGATGTAGGGAGGTGGCCAGCAACGTGGAAGGGAGAGGGAGTGAAAGAAGGGATAAGGGCACTTGACCCTCATCCACATTCCTTGTTCGTTAGTTGTTGAAGAAGGCAGAAGAAGAGCAGAAGGAGAAAGAGAAGAGAAGGAGGAGTTTGAACCCAATTTCAGTTGTTGTTTTCTGTGTGGCTGCGACCGGAAGGCAAGGAAGGATCATCAAGTTATTATTCGCGAACTACTGGTAAGTACATCTTCTAACCGTTCACCACCGTGTCGATTTCATTTTGAAAGCATGTAATCTCGGTCTGATATGAATTTATAAGCAAAGTGTATGCTCGGTTATGGTTCCTTATAAATGTCATAAAGATTTGAAGGTATACATATATGTATTAAGGTATTGAATTCGATTATGTTCTGAAATGTATTGACTTGCTTTTGGCTGCAAACTTGTGCTTTTCTATGCTTTGATTTGGATTATAAATTAATGGATTTCACCCAAAAATTTTATGAATTATATTTTCTGCCAAAATAGAGTATATGGATGAAGAATGAAAAACAGTAAATTTCGTAGATGTATTTCCATTGATCCAGGATCAACAAGGTTTTGCTTAATGTATATGATGTAAAACTTATCCTTATAAATTGATCTGGTATGAGATAGGGGGATTGAATCCCCAGAAATCATTGATGTGCAAGAATAGAGCACGTTCTGTGCGGATTGTCGATCGATCATTGAATTTGTCGATCCATCACTGATGTTGATTGATCCCGGATGTCGATCGATCGCTGATGTCGATCGAGCGACATTTCTCTTACAGCAATAGTGAGCTGTGGCTTGGGAACAGGTTAGGGAGATTGGTATATAGGTTGAGCTTGTGGGTTCCTTGTGACCTAGTGAGGTCCAAGTGATGGCTTGGT
>JAUPMG010041205.1:0-14252 GCA_031762675.1 Pachysandra terminalis | reverse complement strand
AGAAGCTAAAGGACTACTAGAGTCCAAACAGCAATACCCCACTTGGGGTGTTACTAATCTCTTTATTACCATTTTATATTCACTTTACTCATTTATTTAAAGTAACACACACACACACATATATGTTTGTGTGTGTGTGTGTGTGTGTGTGTGTGCATAAATCAACTTAAATTTCGCAATCACACCTACCGAGGTGTGTCAAACTCTTCTTCAACCACACGACCCGATCCGCTTCTAATCCGGACCAACCTAAGAAATAAAAAGAAAAACCAAATTTTTTTTTTAGCTTTCACTGACACAGGGTATTACAGTTATCCCATATGATAATGTAAATTATTCCTAAGGGTTTGATAGCTTATGCCTAGAGAAATCGATAGATAGGCTATGCTTATTCTTAGCATAATACCCTTTTGGGTTGTTTTGTGTGCTTGTAGCCACACAAGTCTGTTTTCAATAGTGAATTAATAATGCCTAAGAATTCATGATATTGCCATAACAAAATGGTTAGAGGGATCATCAATACTTTGCTATTTTCCTAATTGATTAATTCCTTTTTGAATTAGTTAACTAGATTTTTAGATTTTAGATTAATTTCCTTGATTTTTAGAATAGATAATTAAAATTCCTTTTTCATTTTCTAATTAATTTTATTTAGATTTAATCTAATAAATTTAATAATCTTTAAACCACCCATTCAGTCCTTTAGGTTTGACACCCTCAAAATAGCCCTATCTGCAAAGATTCGTACTATTGCGAGTGGTTAATTATTATTGACACAACAGTGGGACCATGTGGATTGTGGTTCGACACATGGTGGGACCATGTGGTATAATTGCCAATGCATGATGGGATCATCTAGACTGTGTTTAAGGCATGGTGGGACCATGTGGCTTAATTGTTTGTGCATGACGGGATCATGTAGATTATGTTTTAATGTATAGTGGGACTATGTGGTTTCATTGTCTGTACATGATGGGATCATGGGACATTATGATTTATCATGGTGGGACCATTTGGATGAATTACTATAATGTGATGTGTGTTATGTGCAATGCATGATGAGATCATGTGAACCTATGATTCATCATGGTGGGACGATGAGAGTGATTGTTATAACTTGTTGTGATTATGTGTGATTGAGGAACCTTGTTGTAATGTAATGGGATTAAATTGTGTTATGCTTTGTATCTGTTGTATAGTAAGTTAGTGTGATATTAAGCATGGTAATACACTGTGAGTGTGATATTACTTGTTGAGTGAAATTGCATTAACTAATTTGTGTTTTTATAATCTATGAAAATAACTGTTGTAATTTCTTTGGATTTATCTATTGGGCTTTGCTCACCCTTATGTTGAATTAGGTGAACAGTTCGAATGAGATGGATTGGTTGACATGCTGCTATCCCGTAGTGATATTATGAAAAATGTTAGAAACATTGAGATACTGAGTTTTGAATTATTTTATTTGGTTTGACCCAATGAGGGCAAGAACTTGTAATAAACTAGTTGGATTTATTTTGGATGATTCTAACTTGGCCGGTTTGGGTTAAGTTAATGATTTGAATGTTTAGACTTCTACTGAATTTTAGTAGACTCTGTTAACCATGTGAATGGTAATTAAGTGAATGATGGTTTAGCCGCATCCATGGCATTGGATCTGAAGGTTATTCCCTTGTGAAACCTCAAGATCATATATCTCGGATCCGAGGCATGATACATTCATCGATGATTACAAGTCGAGCATTAGATTGCTTTAGACACTTCGTAGTGGACGTCAAGAACCAATTGGATCGACACATGAAGTGTCTCCATACTGATAGAGGACGCGAGTATTTATCTGTTATGTTTCTAGAGTTATGTGAAGATTAGGGAATCTGTAGGCAATTGGCGATCCCAGGCACACCTCAATAGAATTTTCACGAACTAAATCGGGAAATCTCAATGGAGTCCCCAAGTATGTTATAGCTCTCATCCCATATCCATATGGGAGTGGATAGGCAATTCATAACCAAAATCATTGAATTATATAAGATAAAGTGATAGAAAATTAATATTATTAAATTAATATCAATCACAGAACAATCTTCAAACATAAAATAGCGGAAATAAAATAATACTAGTCTTATACTTCAAACAAATCTGTATTAACTATGGAAAATAAAATCTAGTAAGTACTGAAGTACAGCAAATAAACCCTACTACAAGTTCTACTAAAATCACCAAATAAAACCCTATTAATGACTAATATCTTCATAGTATCCTTGTTCTCCACCTTGGTCCTCATGGTCCTTATGTCCACCATCTATAGGTCCAAAAATATGTTGTACTCGAAAGCGTAAGCTACACTAGCTTTGTAAATAAACATGTCTAACAATAGTTATGAAATAATTAGGGACAATGTCACTCTTCAATGGTAATCCATATAAGCAATAAATTAGTAAAATATGTGATGAGTGATCAATATACAGTAAGTATGTGATGAGTATGTTAATAATCATGTGGTATGAATAATGATGCAATATGATAATATGCAATGCAATATGTTGGGTCAATTATTAATGCATGTTGTACACCTAGCAAGTAAAATCATCACATGTGATTTAAGACAAACAATCTAATATGCAATGCACTATATAATATTTGTTTAGTATAGGTTCCACATATGATCTCAATCATACTATCCAAGGATGCTCACTCAGAAACCATCCCCCAATACATGGTAGAAATAGTAGATTATTCTATATACCGAACATAGTTTCTAGGGGTTTCGATGTAGAGGACACAATCCCCTCACTTATTTTCCAATCATAGGGACTAATCCCAAGGTATCACCGAGAACTTCCTTTGAGAACCATACATTAGCCGATCTATTAATAGAGTTTCACTCACATGATTCAGATATTGGGTTTTACTGACCCTCATCATCTTTCCATAAGTCTCTTAGGATCATCACATAGAACATATCCCTCACCATAGGAGTAAAAAAAATTAATTGGTCTATTGGGATGTACGGTCCCTCAACACATGCAAGTAGTTCATCCAGAACTTCCTCACCTATTATGATTTTCAGATCATAATACTCTCGTTATAATCATAATCTTCAACAATATGAAGTTATGAAGGTCAAGTCAATGCATTAGACCAATACAAGGTCGTTATGCAATAATATTGGCATATATTGTGCAAGTGAGAATGTGCGCATTTACTACGCAATCAAAGTATGTGTACAATGTGTGATCTAACCAGCATGATAGCAATGAGTATATAAGCAATAAGAAGTCAAGTCAAAATATTATTAGTTCATCAAACATAGCAATTGGGTTCATAAAGAAGTAAGTATATGAATGTGCTCATTTATCTAAGGAAACAAATCACGTGTTCAATGCGTAATATGATGAATTTAACATGTTCACTAGGATCAGGCAAGTAATATGAATCATAATATATCACATATTCATCAATTATAGCAATTAGGTCTATAAAGAAGTAACTAAATGAAATGATCATAATTTAGCAAAACCAAAATCAGTCTAATTAGGTCTAAATAAGCAAGTATGTAAAATTTCAAATCAAAAGGTCAATTTGGGAAATCTCTCAGTCTGCTGCATTGGCTTGGTAGGCATTCTGGACTTTTCGGTATGCTGAAGACTCTGCCAAATGCTTCTTTTGGCTTGGTGGCTTTTCCAATGACTTAAAAATCTACTCTATGACGCTCGGCATGCTGCTCGACATGCCGAGTATGGTTTAGTAGCTTTTCCAGAAGTTCAGAATTTTGTATGTGGTGCTCAGTAGACCTTTGGTATGCCGAGGAGGCTACCGAAGTCTACTGGGAATTTTCGGTGGTCTGTTCGGCATGACGAGGAGGCTGCTGAACCTCGCGGTTTGCATAAAAGCAATAAATTTTCACTCCTTTTGAACTCTAAACACAAAACATGCTTGAGTAACCTTGGTTAGTATTGAATTCCGTACAAAACCCAATAATTAGAACTCTTAAAACAGTACTTTAAATTAAACTTACCATCTCCTACTATTAAAACTTGGAAAACAAGTAAAACTATTTAAATACTTCATACACAATGAAAAACAATCTTCTATACCTATTAAAATCATAAATAAAGTTATACTTGAATACTTACCTTGGCTTGAAGGTTGGTGTAGAGAATTACACCTCTTGCTCTTCTTCATCTTCTTCTTCTCCAAGCAATGAATCCACCTCTCAAGGCCTTGTGTTTATATAGGAACTCAGGACTCTAGAATTAGAAACTATAGGACCATCAATCTCTACCCTTAGATTATTTAGTTTGAATCTCAGTCCTTAGATTAGTTTTTCGGCCCATGTGGGTTTCTTTCTAATATTGAGTTCATTTTAATTATGTTTTTAGAATCTTAGCTTTAATTTAAATAGTTGTTATTCTTGTTTATAGAGAATACTTACTAATTCCTTAACCTTTGACTTAGTCTCCTAGTCTTAGTTGGCTAGTTATTATTTATTTCTTTATTTGAATCATTTCTAATTAGAGAGTGTTTTAAATCTCAGCCATAAATTGGAGATTAAAGGCTCCTACAAGATCCTAGCCATTGATTTATAGTTTGATTCTAGCCACATGTCATAACTTTAGAAGTTATGATTGTGTGTGTTGCACCTAGTTTCCTATTTATACAACCCACCAATCACAATCGGTCAAAAGTCAAACATGATAGCTAATTACTAAAATTTTAAATTAACCCATAATCTTTTATTATTTACATATTAACCCTATTATTTTTGTTGGGTTATTATAAGAATGGTGTAGCAGCGAGAAGGAACTGTACTTTGTTAGACATGATGAGGTCGATGATGATGCATGCGTCCCTACCCATTAGCTTTTGAGGAGATGCAGTTATGAGTACAGCCTACGTCTTAAATCGTGTCCCTATGAAGTTAGTTCCTAGCACACCATACCAGTTATGGACAGGCAGAGCGCCTGACTTAACCCACATGAGGCCATAGGGATCTATAGGTTATGTTCATGTGTCTTCCCACCAAAGAGGAAAGCAAGACAAGAGAGTCGTTAAGTGTATATTTGTGAGATACTCAGAGCACTCTAAGGATTACATCTTTGTCCGTAAACAAACCGACAGGGGACAAACACAGATTGAGTCACGTGATGTGGAGTTCATCGAAGATGATTTTCCAAACAAGAAGAGGTCAAGGATGAATCTAGAGCTCTTCGAGATGAATGAGTTGGATCTGTTGGGATCAGCGGAGATCACCCCATATCCAGCAGCACTGAGAACGTTGGTTCTTAATAGGATTCTATGGATGTTATGGATAGTGAGAGTGGATTACCGCCTAGTGGGAGTGTCCCAGGGACACAGATTCCAACAATCCCATGCTTAGGAGTAGTCATGGACAGATTCCTCATCGTCGTTTCACAACTGAGGGTGAGTCATCATTCATAACTGCCATGCTTGATGATGATGAGCCTGGTTCATACTAGGAGGCGTTATCATCACCTGCTTTGTAGAAGTGGATAACTGCAAGACAAGATGAAATGACTTCCAAGGCGAGGAACAAAGTCTGGGAACTTGTTGATCTTTCCCTTAGATGCAAGACCATTGAAACAAGTGGGTTCGAAAGATCAAGCGCAATGCAGATGGAAATCTAGAGAGGTACAATGCCCGTCTCGTGGCGAAAGGTTTTACCCAAAGAGAGGATATAGACTATGAGCAAACGTTCTAACAAGTGAGATTTGCCTCTATTCGCCTCATTCTAGCTATTATCGCACACCTTGAGTTGGAATTCTACCAGATGAATGTTAAAACTGCGTTTCTCAAAGGAGAACTAGATGAGGAGATCCATACGGATCAGCTAGAGAGTTTCGTGGCCAAGGGGCATGAGTGTAGAGTTTGCAGACTCAAACGCTCCTTATACGGTTTGAAAGTCATCTAGGCAGTTGTATCTTCAATTCCATCGAGCCATTATAGAGTTTGGCTTCATAATGATCGAGGAAGACCTTTGTGTGTATGTTAGACATCATGGTAGGACCTTTCTTATCTTGTCATTGTATGTTAAAGACATTTTGATAGCAGGAATGACAAGGAGATGATTGTCAGCCCTAAAGAGTGGGTTTCCTTCAGTTTTGAGATGAAGGATATGGGTGAGGCAGATTACATGTTTGGTGTTAAAATTCATAGGAATCGCGCTAAGAGGCTTCTTTGTTGAACGCTTCAAAATGCACGATGCTAAACTCATTGGCACTCCTGTCGAGAAGGGTGCTTCATTGTATCTTGGTCTTTGTCCAGAGACAAAGAATGAGAAGGAACAGATGGCTAGTGTTCCCTATGCTAGTTTTATAGGTAGTTTGATACACGTTATGACGTCTACTAGACCTGATATTAGTTTCACAGTTGGCTTAGTCAGCCGTTACCAGAGTAACCCAAGGCATACTTATTAGAAGGCAGTGAAACCGTACTATTGGATACCTATGTGGGACAGCATAATACATGCTCTGCTTCCAGCGAAAAAATTTGCAGCTATGTGGCTACTGTGATGCAGACTGGACAAGTGATCCAAACGGTCGAGGGTTGACGTCAGGATACACATTCTTGCAAGGTGGTAGAGAAGCAAGTCTATGTCGTGTTTTCCACTATGGAGTCGGAGTACAAGGCTTGTTGTGCAGTCGTCCTTGAGGCCGTATGGTTGAGGTGAATCTCACAGGATCTTAGAGTCTTCAGAGCTGGTGTAGGGTCGATCACCATCTATAGTGATAGCATGGCATCATTGGCCTACGCCAAGGACCCCAAATACCATGGTAGGATGAATCACATCAACATTCTTTCTCATTACATCAGAGATAGAGTTGCACATGGAGACGTGTCCCTTACACATATCCCTACTCAGCATATGGTAGCTGATCCCATGATTAAACCTATAGCTAGACAAGCATTTAAGGTTCCTGTCCAAGAGATGGGATTACATAGTTTTGTGATTTGTGTTGGGTGGTATAGTGTTATTTACATTTTTTATGAAGACGTGTCCCCTACAAATATCCATACACAACATTTGGTAGCTGATCCCATGATTAAACCTATAGCTAGACAAGCTTTTAAGGTTCATGTCCGAGAGATGGGATTACGTAATTTTGTGATTTGTGTTAGGTGGTACAGTCTTATTTACATTTGTTATGTAGACATCTCATATTACTTTATATTTCATATGTGAGAATTTATAGAGTTTAGCTTCTCATGAGGCATGAGATTTTGTATTATATGTACACATTACACACACATTATATCCATATTATAAGGATGTAGATAAGATATATCACCAAGTTAGTGGTCGGATTCTCACACAGTGACCAACCCTAACGTATGCATTGCGAACAGGATGAGACATGAAGAGGACTTATGCCATCGGGGGCATTTAGAGGACTCTATAGAGTTATATGTCGCACTGGGAGAGCCAGGATCAAATTCCTTTGGGAATCATATATAACCTGATTAGAGCCAGATGTGAAACCTTAATCAAGGTGCTTGAGAGTTGTGGCTTGGATTAAGGTGCTCAAGTTAGACACAGATTGCGACTAGACAAAGATCCGTACAGTGTTGGAGATTAGCATACCCTTGGCTGGGCCCAGGGCTCCACTGTAGCATGTGCTGCATACCACATGTGCTATCAGCGACATTTTTCCTTTGAGAAAAAGAGAATGGATCCCTATTTCCTAGCTGTGTGAGATCGGCATGATCCTAGACTAGAACAACTTATACCCTTACTACCTTTGATCATGCCGTGAGGTTAGATCTGATGATCGCTACTCTAGCTTAATTTCCTATGGCCATGCGCATACGGTCTAAGAAGGGTTTGTCTGGGAAAGCAGTTAGGTCGAAGTTAAATAGCATGTGGCTTAGGGAATACTATTTGACATCAAATTTAGAGAGATATGAATCATAGAGATATGTGCTCATGTTTTAAAATTATCATTTGATGTTTCACATCTTTTACTTATATGTATCTGATATATATGTAGCCTATATGAATTATTTTAAATGAGCACATTAACATGAATCTTGTAATTGAGTATAGAGATCTAAGCTTGTGCTCACGACAGATTTAAAATAGTCAATCCGATGTGGCCAAATGAGTCTGAGACATAGGCGAGATTTTTCAAAGTGTATCTCGATATTAGTTTTATGGAACTTGATATGGTGTCGCTTGCCCGTTACTATATATTCATCAGTCGCACGCTCAACGACCTATATGATTCGCATCCATGATAGGAAGATAAGTTTTACATGAGAGATATGCACACTTAGTGCCCACTATGGACGAGTGGGAGATGTTGGATTTTAGAGATGGGTCAACCCGGTTGGCCCGAACCGTTTGGGCCGACTCGGGGTCCCCACTTAATGGGACATCCATACTTGATTAGAAGTGTGGATGTGGATAACTCTCTCCTAATGAGATTAGGAGATAGAGTCATAAGTGGAGTTGAGTTGAGTCTTCTATATGTTGAAGACTCCTCCCTACCGGAGAGTTACTATTCATATTTTTGGGAATCCACCCCTAGAGAACTCTCTCCTCGCTTCATCTCTTCTTCCTACAGAGATCTGGATTTGCTATTGGGGTTCCATACAAAGCCCTAAGTCGATTGAGTGTGGATTCATTGTATATGGTTCTAGTAATCACATATTCCGACGTGGGACATTATCCGATTTGATAGAGATCTTCCACTACAGATTCAGATTCATGTGCATCGAGGTACGTGATCCGAATCGTTTACAACCTTCAGTCTTCCTCAACTTCACTCTCCATCATCGCCAAAATGGCCGGAGATTCCACATAGAAATTCTTCTCGAAAAGGGTCAAGCTAGATAGGTTCGGCTTAATCGGCGAGTCAGCACTGTCGAATTCCCTCCGGCTAGACGACAACCTCCCACCGCTTCTATAACTCAGAACCCCACTTCCACCACTACTAAAATCCGAATGGCTGAAAAACGATTCCAAACAAATATAATAAAAAATAGATAATGAGAATAATTTGAGATATTTTAGGAATAATGGAGAAATTTAGGAATATGAAAGATTTTAGGAGTGAGGGACAATCGTGAGAGATTTAGGAATGATGAGAGACTTTAGGAATAGGGGAGAGTTTTAGGATTTTGAGAGATTTTAGGAATGAGGGAGGATGGTAGGGTTTTGGGAAAGAAGTAGAGAAAGTTGGGTTTAAACTTTGTGGGACTCACAATTTTTAAGATTTTTAATTTAAAAAATTTAAAACTTTAGATATCATTCGTTTTAGAAAACTATTTTGAAACCTGATTATTTAAAAAATAATTTTCTTTTTTAAAACCCAAAATTCTAGGAATTGAGAATTGGGGGAGGGAATGCTTGAGAGGCCTCCTCGCTTGGGATTCATTTTCGTGTATTTATATACTACTATTAAAAACAAATTATATTTTTAAGGAGTTTTTTATTATATTTTTTGGACTAAAATATCCGTATTTTATTCTATTATTTCTATTTTCTTGTCCTTTTTAGAGTCCTATTCAAACTCAATCTCTCACAAACAAAAATATTCTCATACATAGTAAGAGTCCTATTAAAACCCAATCTCTCACAACAAAAAGATTTACATACGTAGTAATTTTTTGGAGTAAAATACCCCTACTCTATTATATTACTTCTATTTTTTAACTCCTTTTAGAGTCCTATTAAAACCCAATCTTTCACAAACAAAAATATTTCCATACGTAGTAAAAGTATTTAGGATGTTAAAAGTAATAAAAAGCTAAGTTTTTATTATAACTAATTAGTTATACTGTATAACGAATTTTAGTTTAGACAAATATACATATAAAGACAAGTTCAATTAAATAATAGGATTAAATTTAATTGAGTTAATCTTCTAATTAGATAAGGTAAAATATGTATTTATATAATATTAAAATAAGTTTATATTATAATTGAATATTTAAAAGATAAGTACATGTGTAATTAATAATATAAAAGCACAAGTGTAAAAATAATATTACTAAATTATTTATAATTTATAATAATTACTACTAAAATATACAAAGAGAAAGAAATTTTTTATTTTTCTAAATATTATTTCTAAGCTTAACAATATTATTACAAAATATTTATAATTAGGAAAACCTTAAAACATCCTTTCTTTTTTTGATAAGAAGTATGAATTTATATATATTTTAAATAATTATTAATTTTTTTGGTCCATTTTCATAACTAAATTACCCTTTCAGAATGCTATTAGCTTTCTTTCTTCTTAACATCTTCAAAATACACTCACAAAAACGAAAAGATTTAATTAATAATTTTTTTTTATAATTTAATAAGAAAATAAAAGGATAATCTCTTAAATTCGTCACTTTTATTTATACCTACAATAAAACTACCATATAAGCTTATTCATAAAGTATAAGCACATTGAAAGAGTCTTGACTCAATATCGAAATATAAAAAGACATAAAAATAATATAAAACACCATTTATAATGCCAATTATATATCTAGTCTTATCAAAATTACCTAAATATTAATTTTATAAGTCTCAATAATTAAAAAATATTTTAATGTTTAAAAAATCAATCTTAAAAATATCATCTGCAATAAATATAATAATTATTTTAATTTCTTTAAAGTACTAAAATTTTCATTTAAAGAGGCTGATATTCACTAAAATAGGTATTCGAATTAGAATTATTTTTATTAATCTATACTAATATTAAAACCAAATCTATTTTTAAGGTTTTTTTATTCATAAATATAATTTTTTAAAAGTTTTCGTAGTTGAAAAATGGTTGATTTTATTTTTTATACTATCACTAAAACACCCTTTTTCTATCAATCTTAGGACACTAAATGATAATTAGACAAATATTACAAAATAAAATAAAGATATATATATATTGGAACAGGTAAATTCCGGATTTTATTAAAAGAAAGAAGTGAAGCAGCAATACATGCTCGAACAAGATTATACAAAGCAAACGCCCAATAGTCTAGACAACAAATTTGTCAAACCGCATCCGCAATCATAATGTCAACAACATCTAATCATAGCACCATCAGCCCACACCAGCTTACCACCCTCCCCAGACAAAGGTAATGCACACCGCAAACAACAGTAAGCACACAACCCTCCCCGCCCTAGAGTCACCAAATCAGCAGGAATCTAGGCGACCCAGCAGCACCAAAACACGCAGCAACCATACGAACAAGGAAACTAGCTCTGAACCATGTCATCAATAAAGCATCATATCACATACCCTCCAGGTAACAGCACATGAGGGGTGGCAGCCAACAATAGCACATCACGTTCAACAATAGAAACAACTTGATACAAATTACCAACCAAAGAAGCCAAAATGAACGCGAAACTAGTCCCTCAACAGTCCCACACCACTCACCACCCTCACCAATAATAAGAGCCCCCATGAGTAGAGGAATATAATCATCATCACCTAAGGAAGCACACACCCCGCACCACCCTCACCAAGATCCCAATTCATCGCATTTGGGCACACACCCCTCACCACCCTCACCAAGGTCCCAATCCATCTCATTTGCAATAATTGTTAAGAGAACACACACACACACCGGAACAATACACACCCACTCACACCCACACACACACACAATTTTAGTACAACCACCCACACAGCTAGATTCACACACCAGAGTTTAGCGTACCAGCCAGTACCTCCTGCCCATAGCATCATCTTGCAGACTACTCTTCACATCCTCAGGAAGCTCCTCAAATCTCCAAATCTTGATATCATTGAGGGTACAGTACATACCAGCCAAGAGATCAGCTGGGGAGTTGCACTCCCTAAAAACGTGAACAAACTCCACCTCCCCCATTCTGCATATCAATTTATGAATGAAAAAACCAAGTGTCTCTGATCTTCCATGGCACCTTCAAAATGTGAGTTCTGGACAGGGTAATAACTGAGTCCAAAGAATCAATAGCCATAACCAATTTCCTTATACCATATTCCACCGCAATATTCATACCCACCAAAATAGCCTCCAGTTCATGCGTGAGAATCTGATCAGGAAGTTTAGTAACAAAGAAACCAATCACATAACCTCCATTGCAATCTCTAATTACCTCCCCCAGAACCAGCCAAGTTAGCAGATAGAGAGCCATCGCAATTAAGCAAATGCCATCCAGGAAGTTAAAATAAAGATATTATCCTAACATTATCCTACTTTACTCGTAGATAACTCACTGATAGATAATTTTAGGATACTTTCTACTTTTAATAAATTAACATTATCCTAATAGGATTATAATTCTTATAAGGATTCACAAATAAGTTGTCATATATTATGATATCTAAACTCACTAACTAATATATATGTTTTAGGATATTTTCACAATTTTAGTAAATAAATTTAAATCTAACATTACCTTAATAGGATTCCACTTCTTATAATTCACGATTATGTTTTTTTTCTTTTTTGGGTATCTTCTTGTTAGTGATCACTCAACCACTCCCCTAAAGAGGAGAAACGGAATCAAAACTCTCGATCCTATCAACCCCCATCCCTCTTTTGACCGATGTCCTACCAACATCCCCACTAACGAGAGGAATGATTCACGACTAAGTTGTTATATATTAAGATACTTAAATCACACTATCAAATAAAATTAGGTAAGTACTTTTTCATGTTTAAAATAAAAGAGAAAATAATGTAATTAATTTTATAAAAATTAGTATAATTCGAATTAAAAATTTTATACACACCCAGAGCTAATCCTCTAGCGGTCTTGCCACCACGCCACAAAACGGAAGCTCGTATGGAACCTTGGCCTCCTGGCATAACAATGGTGGAACGTAACAAAATATTACGGCTGCGTCACATAGGGGCCTGTGGTACGGTATTATAATTTAGTACTAAGATGTAGTAAATAATGTAATTAAATATTATAAAATTAGTATAATTTGGATTAAAAACTCTATTTCATTATGTATTTAATTTATAAATTCTTACAAGATGTAGAAGATGTTATATAAATATATCATATAATATCATATGATACTATTATTTAAAGAGAATGTAATTTTTTAACGGTTTTTATAATTATAAATTATAGATATTTGAATTATCTTTTTTAAACCGTATAAAATTTTGTGAATAATATTTTAATTCTCTATAAGTAATTATCTTTTATATTAATATAAATTATGATAATTTCAAACCTTTCTTTTTCATTTTTAGTTAAATAATTAATGATTTTTTCGATCCATTTTATGACTACAAGTCCAATCTACTAAGGGTCTTAGGATACTAATGGATTAGTAGATAAGAGACCATAATCCTAATATTATACTAATAGATAAGTATATAAGATAATTATAAAAATTAAAATAAACTAATAAAAAAATTAAAAGTAACTTAATATAAAAATAAAGAATCTAATTAGTGAAAGAAAATTAAGATCCTAATTAACTAAAAAAAATCAAGTTTCTAATTAGTTAAAAAATTAAAATTTAATAAATTAAAATATAAATAACGAAAAAATAAAGAAAAAGTCGATTATCAAAATATTGAATCTAATTAGCTATAAGAATCTTAATAATGAATTAAAGAATCTAACTCAAAAAGAGAAATCAACATCTAATTATCAAAATGTAGAATCGATTACGGAAAATCAAGAATCTAATTTATAAAAGAAAATCAAGATTATATTTAATTAAAAATTAGGACTCTAATTAGTTATACAAAATAAAAACTTAATAAATTAAAAAAAATATAATAATTAAATAAATTAAGAATAGAATTATTGGGAAAATTAGGGAAAATAGTAGCTTTATAAGGGTAATTATAAAAAAGTCTTTTGAATATTCTTCATTGACCGAAAGTCTCTTTACCAAGAAGTAATTGCCATGAAGGCACTTTGCACTGTAGCAAATTGTCGTCACCTGAAAATACCCCTCTTATGTTTTTTATATTTTTTATTAAAAACATTAAAAATAATTTTACTTTTATACCCTTCTTTCTCTCTTCCTCATCAACAACTCCTTTCCCTCTCTCTTTCTCTGCCCAACACCACCACCAGCCACCCCTTCTCCCACGCTCTTTCCCCTTTTCCCGGCCGCCGCCCCTGCTCCCTCTCCCTCGTCCACTCTCTCTCTTCCGTTCCCCGTTTTCTCCCTATCTCGTCCTGTTACAACGACTACCGGATTCCCCTCATCCCTCTTCTTCCTCCACCTCTCTTTCTTCTCCTTCATTTTCTTCTTCTT
>JAUPMG010041195.1:0-14252 GCA_031762675.1 Pachysandra terminalis | reverse complement strand
GAAAGATTTACTTTAGTAGAATGGACCGAGCAATAGGTGATTTCGGGAAATGATGTAAGCATGACCCTGAACCCTCCTATTAGCTTAGTACCATCACAATACACATGCGAGAATACAAATGGGAGTGACAGGGGTTGGTTAACCCTCCCCTTGAAAAATTATGCAAATAATGACCTTATAAAGGGAATTTTAATGTTTATGCCTTATAGAGGAGCCTTGTGTGAAAGTTGTGCATATTAATGATATGGGTGAATGTTTGCATTAATTATCTCCTTTCTTCTTAAAAGAAAATATAAAAATATGAATGCTTATCTTAGTATTTCAGTTGTGGTATATAGGTGGGGATAAGTGGGTAGTGTTAAACATATAGTGTTAATGTTAGTAAGTAGGATTTTATGCTTTGATATTCTTAGTAAGTAGGACAGTATGCTTTCATGTTCTTAGTAAGTAGGATTTGTGTTTTACATTCATAGTAAGCTAGGTTATGGGATTGTGCCCATATAATCTAATGATTGAATATATGCCTATGAATTGTGAGTGATGCATTAACAAATGAATTGATTTGAATAATGCAAATGCCTTATACCGGCTGTGATAGCCCCAGTCTAATACCCCACTTAATGCCTTGGGTTTAGACTGTCATTTGGGAAGATTGACTTATAGGAAACTTCTAGTCCTATGAAAGGACACTATGATCGTACCCAAGCCTAGAGTGAACCCACATAGGGAACCTCGACAGTCTTGAGGGATGATGATGAGTACCCAAGGATCCGCAGGCGTCTGCAAACTTGGAGGATGGTAAGCGACCCCAGGGGAAACCGCATGTTGCTGAAAGTCCTAGAATCAGCGAGGCCATTTTCTGTCGGGTGGCGAGTATGTATGAATCCCGGAGGGATACCGCAGGTGGCTGCAAGTCTTGACTGAAGGCCCGTGATAAAAAAAAATGGGAGAGGACTTTACATGCTTTAATTATATTTAGATGCCACAGTTGTACACTACTTGCACCTTTCTGTATACTACACGTTGTTCACTATCACACACTATCCAAAATGCTGGAGCATGAGTGAATAAACTTCATCATAGGCGCACTCATTCTGGCTTTCAGCTTATGTCTGTTGTTTTAATATTTTTCAGGTTCAGGAGCATAGACGTAAAGAGAGGACCTGGAATGGGTAGCGCACTCTAGTAAATTATGTGATTTAGCCTAGACATAGACTATGAATACCTATAATTTTGTAGATTTTAATTCTAGATGCATTTTAGTTACTTATATCTTACTAGAACTGTTAGCATTTCCGCTTATAATATGATTATTGTTAGCCACACTAGTAGAAATATGGGGTGAAGGTTACACTTAAACTAGAAAACCTATGTAATCGGGAATTTCTGGTTTGGGTCGTAACATAAACAAGCCTT
Organism: Pachysandra terminalis; assembly: GCA_031762675.1. Lineage (NCBI taxonomy): Eukaryota > Viridiplantae > Streptophyta > Magnoliopsida > Buxales > Buxaceae > Pachysandra > Pachysandra terminalis. The sequence goes on along the minus strand of JAUPMG010041195.1, from coordinate 12,836 downwards.
CATAATGAGCAATGATTCAAGGGTGTAGAAGTTGTCTACCAATGGTATATATATAATTGCACCTGGTTCGAATTTTGTGCGTACATTCATTGCAAACCCTCACGAGTCAAACTCACCCACTAGGGATAACGTAGGGGTCTAAGGTCTTGGTGCATACGCTAAATGTAGTCTAAAGGGCCTGCGAAAGTGGCAATTTTCTTTTGATTAAAAGCATTCCTCCTTTGTTTCTTTCATTCTTTTTGTTTTGCTTCCATATTTATTATTCTGATGAATCATGTGGATTGCTAGGGACTAGCAATATGCTGGTAGGGGGAGTGATAATTGCTTAAAATTGTATTATTTAAATAATTTTTGTAGGTATTATTGTAGTTCTTTAACATTTATTTGTGTATTTACATGCAATTATGCGGGTTTATTTTACACCGTTGCATATACGTGTTTCATGTTCTTTCTCAAGTAAGAAATCAAAACAAACTTACCAATCATGTGGAGTACAAGCATCCAAGATAATTCAAGGGCCAAGATTGACTGATCAAAGCTTTAAGAGGAATTAGCAAGTCAATACCGTATAGTCCAAATCAAGAGAGAATCATCAAAATTCAGAAACAAAATTTGGGCAGCAAATACTTGATGCAGTCTTGGTATATTGAGCATAATGTTTTCACCCGATGTCGTATCAATGTGATTCTTAGTGAATTGTAAAGCAGAAGTCAAGATCTACAATAGTCGATTTCACAAAGATTTCGTGAATAGAACTCTATACTCACCAAACGTGCACTACAAGTTTCTAAACCGGGAATTAGCAACTCCTAAATTAGTCTATCCTTTCCTTTTCCCTTTGGAAGATTCTCTTAGTGTTAGTATATATATACATAGGAGGAGGAAGAAAAGGAGGAGGTTTTTTTGGTCCAAGGGTGTTGGGAATAGTTCAAGATTTCTTCTTCTTCTTTTTCCTTTTCTAAGGTTTGTTTTGGGTTTGGTTAATTGTCCTTTATGGCTTTTGTTATAAGAATGTGTGGTTAGGCTTCTAGCTAAGGATAGAGGTGAACTTTGATGATTCACAAGTGCTGTGTTTTTGAATCAACCATTGAGGTATTTATTGTAAACTTTGTTTAATTGAATGGTTTATTTTACTTTGGAGTTCCATTATATGTCTAAATGTTTCTTGATGCAGTGTAATTTAAGGATGCATTGAATACTTGAAAAATCCTTGTGACATCAATGAGATCATAATTATCTCCAACCATCAATTATTCAATTGTTTTTGTTTCAAAATATTTTCATTAATTTAATCGTTTGATCTTCTGGTTAGATAGAATCTTCATTCGATTCTAACTAAGATAATTTGATCAAAAATCATATTGTGGATTGTTAAAGGGATTCTCAAAGGCTTAGTGTTTTTCTTTACTTTCTTAAACTTTTGTTTCGTTACATAATCATTGCTCCATACTACGGTGTGGAAATTCTTATATTGGAATTTTTTTCTCTTCCTTCATTGGTAATATGGTTTTTTGCTACATAAGTCAATCCTTGTGGATTCGACCTTGTGAAGTACTAAAACACTTGTATACTTGGAAGTAAAGCTACCCTAAATTTTTGGTTCATTAATATGGATCAATAGTTACTTTGTAACAGTGGACAAGAAGATGATGAAGACTTTAGTTATATTTAGATTATTGTTTGCTGATTTCAATAGACTTTGTAATAGAACTGGTTGATTTTAATGTCTTTATTTGATATTATTAGTTAGTACCATATTTAAATAGTTTAATAGGGTTTTGATTGAAGCATGAGACTTAAATTATATTTTATTTCTGTTATTTTCTTTTTGAAGAATTGTTTGGTTGAATATTATTCCTACTAATACTATTTTTTCCCAGAACTTTACTTTATAAATTATCTTAATTAATTCAATGGTTTGGTAATTTATTGCTTATCCACTCCCATAAGGATATGCCGTGGGAGTTATATCTTAAATTTGGGGACTCCTTTGAGATATCCATATTTATGATGTGACATGATGTCAGATTCTTGGGGCATGTGGTTTCCAAGATGGGTATCTCAGTTGATCCAGCGAAGGTTAGAGAAGTTTTGAGTTGGGAGAGACCGAGGAACGCTTCAGAGATCCAAAATTTCTTAGGCTTGGCGGGCTACTATCGGAGATTCATCAAGGGATTTTGGAAGATTTTAGCAACTTTGATTCGTTTGACAAGAAAGGAGGCCAAGTTCAATTGGGATGATCAGTGTGACTTGGCTTTTAACGAGTTGAAGAAGAGGTTGGCTTTAGCTCCAGTGCTGGTGATTCAAGTTAGTGGGAAGATTGGTAGTGTACATCGATGCTTCTTTTCTTGGATTGGGATGCGTGTTGATGCATGATGGGAAGGTTGTGGCCGATGCATCTCGGCAACTCAAGACTGATAACCGTAACTACTCTACTCAAGAATTGGAGTTAGCTGTTGTGGCTTTTTCTTTGAAGCTCTGGAAGCATTATCTATATAGGAGGAATCCGAGCTTTTCACAAATCACAAAAACATGAAGTATCTTTTTACCTAGAAGGATTTGAACATGCGGTAGAGGAGGTGAATGGAGTTAGTAAACGATTACGTATCTACACTTCAGTATCATCCAAGGAAAGCAAACGTGGTTGCGGATGCTTTGAGCCGTAAGCCTCGCAGTACTTTGGCTTGTCTGATGCAGTAGGAGTGTAGCTTGATTGAGGCTTTCAACGCATTGGATGTTCATTCAGACGAGAAGAAGAATAACAGCGTACTCTTTAGTCTTGTGGCCAGACCGTCTTTCTTAGATCGGATTGCGGATGGATAGAGAACGGATCAGAATCTTCATATTCTGGCAACAGACGATGCAAAGTCAGATTGATCAGTACGTCTAGACGGAGAGATCAGATTCAAAGGTCGACTTTGTATTCCAGACGATGAGGCTGTTCTGAGTCAGATTTTAGACAAGGATCGCAAATCATGATATTCAATTCATCTTAAAGGAACTAAGATGTACGATCTATGGATATTCTATTGGTGATTGGGCATGAAGCGAGATATAGCACAGTTTGGGGCTTGATGTCTTACGTGCCAGTAGGTCAAAGCGGAATATATGAGGATAGCTGGTTTACTTCAGTCTTTTCTAATTGCAAATGGAAGTGAGAGCACGTGGCAATTGATTTTATTTTGGGCTTTCCTAAGTCCAAGGGTGGTTGCGACTCCATTTTTTTAATAGTGGACTGGCTGACTAAGTTGGCTCATTTCTTATCAGTACGAGTTACGGCATCGAGAAATGACTTACCGTGATTATATGTTCGTGAGATTGCATGGAGTTCCAGCGAGCATCGTTTTCGATCAAGATTCTAGATTCACTTCCTAGTTTTGGAAAAGTTTGTAGAGAGCTTTGGAGAAGCAACTTGACTTCAGCACTGCTTTTCATCCTAAAACCAATGGACAGTCTGAGAGAGTTAACCAGCTACTAGAGGACATGTTTTGAGCTTGCGCGTTAGACTTAAAGGGGAGTTGGAGCGATCACCTTCCTTTGGTGTAATTTTCATACAATAATAACTATCAATGTATTATTGGTATGGATCCATTCGAGGCCTTTCAAATGTCCTATTTGTTGGGCAAATGTCGGCGAGAGTAGTGTTCTTGGACCGGAGCTTATCTAGGAGACCACCAAGAAGGTGAAGTTTATCAGAGAGCAATTGCATGCAGCTCAGAGTCTTCAGAAGAGTTATGCGGATCGGAGGATACGAGATCTTGAGTTCAGTGTTGGTGACCACGTATTCTTGAAGGTTTTACCTATGAAGAGCATCATAAGATTCGGCAAGAAGGGGAAGCTTGAGCTGCATTTTATCAAACCTTCTGAGGTTTTGGAGCGTCTTAGGAGCATGGCTTATCAAATTGCACTACCTCCTCAGTTAGTCATTGTGCATGATGTGTTTCATGTTATGATGTTGTGGAAGTAAGAGTCAGATCCTTTGCATGTCGCTGACTAGAGGCAATTACAGCTTCATGAGGACGTATTGTACGAGGAATCGCCGATTTAGATCATGGACGGCAAAGAACAAGTGCTGAGAACGAAGATCATTCATTTAGTGAAGATCTAGTTGAATCATCATGATGAGTCAGAAGCATCATGGGAGCTTGAACCAGAGATTCGGAAGCACTATCCTTCATTGTTTGCAGATAGAGGTACGTAAATTTCGGGATGAAATTTCTTTTAAAGGAGGTAGATTGTAGTGACCTGCACCCTTAATGATATTTAAAATGATTTCTTTATATTTATTAATGATCATATGAGACTATAATAACATTATATCTAATTAACTAAGCTTGGTATTTAATTGTAATGATAATATGATAAGAAAGATGACGGTGTCATTATTATAAATATTGGGGTTACTTGTGTAATTATGAATGTTTTTGGATTTGGGCTTGGCGCATTGGGCATTTGACCTAGGGTTGGTCGAATGATCCATGTAGTAACAATGGGATATTTTAGTCTTTTAACATTTGAATTCAATTTGGTTTTGGATGGAAGAAAAGACTGCATGATTCTCTCCTCCTTCCAATAAGGGACGTGCGATTATGGGATGTTTCCATAACAACAATCTTACTTGATTTGATAGAATCAACCTAGAGAGGATTGAAACCTTGGTGTGATTGTTGTAGAAGAGAAAGGAAGAAGAGAAGAATACCCAGAGGACTACACGATTGGAAGAGAATGAAGATTGGGTGTTGATCTTTGATAAGTTCTGCAGAATATTTTCAGAGAAATCAACAAAAGGTGGGTCCCTTGGGTTTTCTGCATCACATTATCCCTTGATAGAAGTTTTTTGTGTAAATGGTGACATAAGATCCATGAAAATTAATGAATGTATGTGACATGTGATTTTTTGAGTTTTAGAGAATGTGAGTATGATTACGAAGGTGTGCATTTATATGTGTTGAGCTCCAAGTATGATGTGTCATGTGGTTGTGCTTTTATGATGGAGTGTTTGATCTCTGCATGTTGATTTTAATCTGATATCGTGTTGATTTGATTCATGTATAACTTGCAGTGTAGAAATGAGTATAGATGCATGAGATAAAGTGTATGCCAAGTGTATTGGTTGTGATTTTAGAGAGTTATTTGACGCATGACATGTGTTGGGAGTGAGAACACTAAGGTGGAGAGGATTCTGGGTTTCTGCACAAATTTGATAGGGGGTTCGGCCGACTGAGAGGTCCACCGAAGGGGTACGGTTAACATTTCGGTTCACTGAACTGTTCACCGAGATTTTAGGGTTTTTTTTTGCGGGTCAAGAAGCACTGAGAAAGGTTTGGGGGACTTCTGGTTGGTTAACCGAATTTGGTCGGTTAACCGAAAGGGTCAACCGAAAACCTCGGCACACCCTCGATTAGGGGTTCGGTTAATCGAAATTGGGCAAGGTTGTCCAACAATGATGAAACTTTATAGGTAGTTCATGTATATGCTTATGAGATTGAATATGAAATTAGTTTCTCAATTTAACATGTTTATAATTCTATGTATGCCTGAGGTGTGTTGGCTATGCTTTGTTGTTGTATGTGAATTAGTGTTGTGCTTCATGATTATGATATTATAATGTGTAAGTTCTTTAACATGTGTAACATGTGTATATGATTGAATTCGATGTCTAATTATGATGTTCATCAGATAAGCAAGATGTATGGTGATTGGTACATGCGAGGCCTAACCATGAGATATGCTTGATGTGAGGTGGATGGTCCTTGTTAGGCCAAGGTTGGTTTTGGAATTCCTAAGCAAGGTGATGCAGGTAAAAGCATGCATACACGCATGGGCTGGGTGTGTCAAGTGTGAAGAAATAGGTTAATGGGTCTCCGTCCATGGTGGCTCCTAGAGGGTCGGTGTCAACCTAGGGTTGAGATTCCCATAATGACTAGGGCATGTCCTGCGCCTTGGGTTGTATTCCCACAAAATGGTACGGTAGATTCAGACCTAGGGTTGTATTCCCCGAAATGAAGAGGGGATGTGCCGGATATTCCTTAGGTTAAAGAATTCCAAGAAAAAGTGTAGAAGGGTGACTAAGGGGTTAGTCAAGGCCTAACAAACAATGCCTAAACATCTTCATTTCATTTATTATCTTCACAAATCATTACTTGTGTGCAATCTCATTTCATAAGCATTCCAACGCATATTTCATTTATTTTACGGTATTAGCTTCTGTTCTTACTTGAATTATATAGGGAAAGATTTTATTTCTGTACACATGTATGTTCTGGTTGTTGCATGTTGTATGTTGTGATAATGAGTGGAGGCATAGACTCTTGGTTACCTATTGAGCCTCCAAAGCTCACGCCTTCATGCACTAGGTTATCAACAAGGATGAGGAGCTTAGTTGGTGGACATGGAGTGGACTGGTTCACCTCTTCTAGAATAGTACTATTTTATTAACCTTTTTTTTGCTCAATTGAGACATTGTGTTGTAATTTGACCCTATGGGGCATGAATTATTTAGTATTCTTTTTTACTTATTAAGTGACAAGAGGATGTATGAACGGATGGTTGTTTTAATGGTTGGTTTGATTTTGAATAAAGATTTCCACTTATGTTTATTTTACTCTAATTTTAATGGCCTAAACCAATTAGGAGGTAATTCATTATGTTTTAACCCTTCATGTGAACCTATCTACCCACTTGATCGCCAATCGGAGATGAATCAGCCATATGATTAAATATGATACGATTGTATAGATCCTAGTGTTTTTTACCATTGTTAAATTCTTGTGTGTTGAATGAAATTTGATTAAATAAGTTAATTTGAATAATAAAGTGTATGGCTGAGATTGGGTGGTAAGAAAGGAAGGGCTTGGATTGAGTAGTTACAAACAAAGGGTTAGGATTAGGGTAGTTAGAAAGTGAGAGAGAAGATGATGACATGCAGCAGGGGTGGTTGAAGGAGAGAGAATGAGAAGAATGAGGATTATTTTCTCTTAGAAGGTTTGAGAAGCCTGAGAGTTGAGAGAGTAAAATAAGGGATTTTGAGGGGAATAGAGGAATTTGCTTGACGAACCATAGAGGTAAGTCATAATTTCATGGATGTAACTAGTTGAGTCTTGGATTTCTCTACTTTACATCTTCTTTTGGTTTCAATCTCATATTGAGAAGTTTTTGAAATGGACATTGTCTTTTAGGATAGTTTAAATTATTCTTTTGATGCCTATGAGTATGTGAGACTTTATGAAATTGATTTAGGATGGAAAACCCCTCTGTTTTGCTCAGTTCGTGATGTTCGACGGCCACCTCGGCGAGCCGAACGGTCATCAAACATGAATTCTGGGCCAAGGGAGGACATCTCGGCATGCCAAAAGGTCGCCGAGGATGAATCTCATCCGAAGAGGTTGCCGAGGTAGCTTTGGGGCGTCGACAAGGACGCCGAAAGGGTTGCCGAGAAAGTAAGTTCGGGAAACGTCGCCAAATCTCAAGGTGGTCCTCCGAAGAGGTCGTCGAGAATTGCTTCGGTGCGCCAAAGGGGACGCCGAGAAAGTAGGTCCTGGAAACGTCGCCGAATCTCAGGTGAGGTCTGCCGAGGAGGTCGTCGAAGGAGATCTCGGTGCGTTGAAGGCTACGCCGAAGACCTCGCCGAACCTGTAGATTTGGACCAACTTAATTTAATTATTGAAGGGATACTTGTGTAGTATGAATGTATTTGAATGTCATGCCTGCTCATTGGTTTGTTGTTTGATTTTTTCCTTGAACTTGTGAAATATGATAATGTAGGTTATATGAAATGCCTTGTTGAGCTGTGATGTATCCTTCGTTTATGTACAATAATATGCATGATGAAATTGTCATACATAACGCACCATGTACACTATGTCATGCATAACGCATTGTAGGCTAGACACACATAACATGTTGTTAGTGTAATTCTTATCTCGTATTGGATTAGTTAGGTGTTGAGTAACAATTTGGGAAATGTAGACAGATGTATGCTCTTGATTAGTTTCTAATACACCCCGTACATAAGAATGTCTGCTTAGTTAATGTGTACTACTTCACTACACTGCTTCACTACACTGCATAGACTCTAGACCATCGTTTGGTCAACGATTATGACCCTGTATTCAAAGACCTCAAGGTTGGGTCTTGTGACTGGACATGAGTGTGATGTGAATATCACATCTAGGGAGGGACTGGCTGGATTAAGTTGAGGGCGTAGCTAACCCAATAGACTTTTTCTTAGCCCGAGGACTCTATGCCAAGGACAAGAAAATATAAGAAAGGACCTCTGTAGTTAGGTCAGATGATCATGTTTCCGGAGGGATCCGCAGGTTGCTGCAAGTCTCGATCTATGGACCACTGATAAAAAATAAGAGGATGAAAACCCTTATAACTGCGTAGTACCCATAGAATAGCCCTATTTCCATGGATCGTACATACAGGAGATGCATTCTAGTTGCTGGGACATCCTGGGGTGCATTCAGGTTGCTATGACACCCCGAAATAGTTGTTGGATCAGGAGGAAACATATTATATTGACACTCTACCAGAGTTGCATTTGCACAGCATATGGAGTTATTTGCAAGCTTTCCTTGGTGATGTTCTGTAATATAGAATGCATAGCATGAATAATTAAATAACTTACCTCATACATTGCATTGTTTGAATTCTCTTATGTTTTGAAATCTAAAGAAATGTAGACGTAAAGAACTTCGGGGAAAACTTATATATATTCCTGAAATTATAGTACTTACAAGCTTATAGCTTATGCTTTCTAGCAACATTTTTTTCAAGGCCTATAGTTGAGACTGTTGCCGAAGAGGAACCCGCAAGAGTGGGAGGATTTGAAGAAGAAGACGAATTTTACTCCTACGAGTGACTCACCTTGTAATGATTTGCTTAAATTCTGATGATGTTTTAATTTGGTCTGTTTTTGGTTATACCTGTGTTGGTATCTAATGTAATCTGATTTGGAACCTGGAACAGTTTTCTTCCAATTTCGCTACATATTTTGTAATTAAGTATTACATTATCTGTATAATTTTTTAATGATGGTTTAAACTGCTAGTACTTTAAACTGTTATTCAATTGCCACTCTTCTTCCGAGGAAATGAAGATCATAATCCAGAATCCTCTGAACCGTAAGTGGTCTCATGGGTTTGGGTTGTGACAAAGTTGGTATCAGAGCTATAGTTCTTCGCTCTAAATCAGATTTCCTTAGTTTTAAGAGTATTGAGATTTGAAAGTTTTTTTATTGATGTGCAAATATTTCACAAGTTTCTGTGTGTTGGTTGTTAAACCCAAACCATCTGAAATTATTACTTACAAGAAGTTCGGATGTGTGAATTCTGTTGACAAAGACAAGCTGATTACTTGGCAGGAAGAAGAGGTCGACACGCCAATGAACCATCAATGGCGGAGGATTATGGGAAGCGGAGAGGTCGGCATGCCAGTGAACCACCACTGGTAGGAGATCATAGGGGTGATCCCCAATTAGAGGGAGTCTATCAAGCCTTAGGGGACATGGCTAACATGATGCAAAGGCAGCAAACTCAGCTTCAGACGGCTACAGAGAGGAACATCTCGAGCTTGGAGAGTTTCAAGAAACTTGTGCCAACAGCTTTTAAGGGAGCTATAGACCCGATAGACTCAAAATTGGATTGACTCCATGGAGCATATATTTGAAGTGATGAAAGTTGAGGATGCTGACAAGATCCGTATTGCCGCTTTTCTGCTGGTGGGAGAAGCTCGTCGATGATGGAAGTCGACACTGGAGATTACTGCTGCGGTGACGACATGGGATAGATTCAAGGAGGTCTTCTACTTGGAGTACTTCCCAAAGACAATGAGGAGAGAGAAAGAGCTGGAGTTTATGAAGCTTGAGCAGGGGAGTATGTCGGTGATGGAATATGCCGCTAAGTTCACCGAATTATCCCAATTCGCAAAGTATGCGATGGACGAGGAAGAAAAGAAGGCTTTCCATTTTGAAAGTGGCTTAAGGCCAAACATCAGGAGTAGGTTGATTGTGAGGGAGTTCACCGAGTACCATAAAGTGGTGGACTATGCTAGGAAGGTGAGAAGGATGCTGGAGTACAAGAAAGCTATGGATCAGAGGAGTGCCAATAATAATCCAAAGCCTAGAGCCTTCAAGGGCAACACCTCAGAGGCACAGAAGAAGTAGATGATTAAAGGTCCATCCAGTTCTCAAGGTTTTGGGAACTTCTCGATGCGGTGCCACCATTGTGGAAAGAGGGAACACAGCTATATAGAATGCCGGTCACCTCGGAATCCAAATCTCTTCCAAAGTCAATCACAACAGTAGCAATGGTGCCACGACCCCACTATGTGTAGAATTTGGTTCCTATTCAACAAGTACCACTGTTCAAATGACCAAGGACTGGACCCCCTCAACCTCAACTACAACCACCACCTTAGATAGACAAAGTCTTTGCAATTGAACCACAACAGAATGAAATCGTGGAAGGTATCATACGACTCTCACATATTTCTACACGAATGTTATTTGATACTAAAGCCTCTCATTCATTCCTTGCATGAACACTTGTACACTGTTTGGGTCTTAATATGAAGAACTTAAAGAGGAGTTTGGTAGTAACAAACCCTGTAGGAGGAACCGCACATTTAGACTGTGTGTGAATCTTGCTCAATAGTGAGAGACGAGTTCACTTTACCTATCGATTTGATTGTCGTTGACATGCATGAGTTTGACATCATTTTGGGAATGGACTGGCTAGCTGCACATCACGTACAGATAGACTGTCATAACCGAGTGTCATCCTTTCTAACCCCAGAGGGTGATATAGTAGAAGTTGTGGGTTTGGAGTCCGGGATACCTTATCTATCTACTTGTATAGATCATGAGTCTACTGAGAAGAGGGAGGATTGGGATGAAATCCCTATGGTGTATCAATATGGTGTAGTGTTCCAAGATATCCCAGGACTACCACCCAAGCATGAAGTAGAGTTTGGCATTGAGTTAGTATTAGGAGCACGACCATTGCATTACTGACTTATCGACTGGCACCCACAAACTGACTGAACTGAGGAAGCAGTTGGATAAACTTTTAGAATTAAAGTTCATACGTCCAAGTTCTTCTTCGTGGGGAGCACCGGTACTCTTTGTGAAGAAGAAGGACGGGTTTCTTAGGTTGTGTATAGACTACAGAAAATTAAACAAGTGACGGCCAAGAACAAATACCCGTTGCCGCGCATTGATGATTTATTTTTTCAGTTGCAAGGGGTGTCTTATTTCTCGAAGATAAATCTCAGATCCAAATATCACCAATTGTGGATCAGGGAAGAGGATGTACCTAAGACATCGTTCAGAATGAGGTACGGGCACTTTGATTTTGTAGTCATGCCATTTGGGTTGTCTAACACCCCGACGGCATTCATGGATATGATGCATAGAGTATTCAAGCCCTACCTAGATAAGTTCCTGGTAGTATTTGTTGACGACATTCTGATCTAATCCAAGTCAAAAGAAGAACATGAGGAGCATCTCAGTATTTCCCTTCAGACCCTACTAGACCACCAGCTATACGTGAAGTTCTCAAAGTGTGAATTTTGGATTGATGAAGTGGTTCCAAGGACACGTGGTGTCTAGGGATGGTATCACCGTGGATCCCAGTAAGGTGCAAACAATTTCCAATTGGGAGCAACCCAAGAGCGTATTTGAAATTCGTAGTTTCTTAGGAGTGGTGGGTTAATACCGGAGATTTATTGAAGGGTTGTCAAGTATTGCAGCCCCTCTAACCAAGCTGACTAGGAAAGACGTGAAGGTCATTTGGGATAACACTTGCCAAGTAGCCTTCACCACTCTCAAGGATAAACTTACTTCTGCACCGGTTCCCACAATTCCAGTCAATGGAATCAACTTCGTAGTCTACACAGACTATTCATTATTCGGGCTTAGTTGTGTTTTAATGCAAGATGGCAAGGTTGTATCATATGCTTCAAAGCAACTGAACACGTATAAGAGAAACTATCCCACACACGACTCGGACCTCGCAGCGATCGTGTGTCACGCCTCGATTCCATTGACTCATATCCCAATAGGGAAGGCACGGATCACGAGGTTAGACCAGCGGGATCTATTGCTAGACCGCGGATTGTCATATCATTACCACCAATATAATTAACAACTCACAACTGGATCTTAATTATACATTTCATTAATACTTCAGAGTGCGCTTACATATCTTCAAAATAGAACTAACATGACCTTAGCCTTACATTGATCAACATAAAAATAAAGACAGAATATAACTAACAAATCCAGATATCACTGCTGACCTGCAACATGAAAAGTTGCAGTGAACTTTGAATGCTCATATAAGAATTACGTGTAAAATACCAAAAATAATATCTAAATAGTTTAATGGAAAACAGATACGAAATGCAAAATCATTCACGATGTAATGATGTGATGTCAAACATATCCTCTAATGACATGCTCACGGAATAAATGCAATTATGATAATGTCTATATTAACTTCGTAAGTTAAGTGTCCCTCAAAATCTTCCCAATCAATTCTGGGAATTCGACCCCAGGAACACCCGGATGTCCCCTTCCGTTCTGGGCGGTCAAACCCATGGTACGACATAACCATAGTGGATTACATTAGAGTGTACAATACTCATGGTCCAGCGTAGACCGTATAGAGGTATCGAAGACCCCTATTCTTATTTCGTGTATCTTTCAACCACAGCTCAGTCAACCCTCCAGGTATCCAAACAAAGGAAACCCAATATTTCTCCACCTCCCGGTGACACTTAACCACCAACTTAACATAGTATGTAATGGTATTAATATTAATAAGACCTTA
>JAUPMG010041174.1:0-14254 GCA_031762675.1 Pachysandra terminalis | reverse complement strand
AAAAAAGCTCATTATTTTAACGAGCCTGAGCCGAGCTTAGGTAAGCTCGGCTCGATCTTATATATCATATATAAATTTATATATAATAGATATCATATATATATATATATAATATTAATTATTAAATACAAAATTCATTAGTGGCTTGCTTAAGTCAAAGTAATTAAAAAATCCTAATTAATTTAATTGAATTAGTGTTGAATTCACCAAAAAAAAAAAAAAGAATTATTGCTGAATTGTTTTTTTCCCATGCTTTTAACAAGCTGAACTTTTCACGAGTCGAGCTTTTGCGAGCCGAGCTTTCACGAGCCGAGCCGAGCTTTTCACGAGCCAAGCTTTTGCGAGCCGAGCCTGAGCCTTGAAAAAATAGCGAGCCTGAGCCCGAAATTTTTTACCGAGCCCGAGCCGAGCTGGGCGAAGCTCGAATCGGCTCGGCTCGTTTACACCCCTAGACCTGATTCTAAGGTCAAGTGTATTTTTCAAAACTCATTTTGAAAAACTCATTCCAAGGCTTGCTAACCAAACATCCATTTTTTTGTGGTTCCGAAAATGGGAGCCAAACGACAGCTAAGTAATTGAAACCAAAAAAAAAACATTTAGAAGGATAAAGCCAAAGGAACTGCAAGTATCACCGAGTAATTCAGGTAAATGTGAAAATAGAAACCTGAAGAAGAAGATTAATATTTTGAATATCCAGCTTCAGTAAAATCAGATTGCCCCTAAAAATGAAAGAGGGGTTGTGTGGAGAAAGAAGAGTCCATGTGGTAAAGATCGTAGTTAAATTATCTTAACTTGTACTGGAAAACAAGAAAAAGAATAAAATAGGAAATGTCACATTAAAAAGAACTGCAAGTATCACTGGAATAATCAACAACAGCACAAGAAATCCATGTCTTAGCTTAATGAAGTGATAATGATATTTACAAAGCAAAAGCCATTTTACAAACCCAATCAAATTAAGTTTTAATTACAAAAAAGGACATATTAACAAACTATGCACCAATAGACAACATGATTTCCTAAATACTTCCACTCTCAATTTACATCTTTTGGTCTTGAAATCAGTTTGGTATCTTTTTTCTTTCTTTCTTCTTTTGCTTTTGATAAAAAGTTTGGTATTAATCATGTGATTGTAGAACAAGCATAAATCTAACCATTGTACAACTTATTTTTCTGTTAATACCATTTCTCTATCAGATGTCTGTCATCTCTCCCTTTTCTTCCTACCTTATAGAAAATTCTGCTATCTTTGCACAATTTGCATTTCTTTTGATTCTTTATTTTTCTTTACTTTATTTTTTTTTTCCTTGATTATGATACATTGACGTAATTGAGACTGTATTAGGGTGCTGCCATCTTGAGATATTTCCAAATACTGTTTTGTTGCTTACAATTGACTGTCTATATGCCTCAAAATATTTTTGTTCATACGCTGAAAAAATCAATTTTGTGTTGGGAATCTTCGTGCCAAGAATCAAACGCACACACACAAGAACATAGAGAATTATGTGGTTCGATGCAAACTTGCCTACATCCACAGAGCACACACATTTTCACTATGTGAATAGTAGGATACAGGATGAGCAAAACTCTGATTACAAACCTTGTAATCTGCTCACTCCATTCTCTCCCTACAATTCTCTCCTCACCTCTGTCTTGTTCACAAAATACACAAAGCATAGCAACTTTATGTAGGAGAAGAAGATGAAAAAAAAAAAATGTCTAGATTCTTCCACCTCTTAATCTTCCCAAAAAGACATTTTATCTCCCTAACAAAGGCTCTTTGATTCCCCAAAAAACTCATAATCAATTCATCCACCTAACATGTGTGGACCCAAACATTCTGATCATGAAAAATTCCTGTGATGAATCTAAGAACAGTCCTCAATATAACATATATCGTGCAATAAGTCACTGTAATACTAAATCAATAAGTTCAATCTGATTTATACACTTGAATTAGTTCTCATCTATGAACTCATTGTACAACTGTGAAAGCATACAAATCTTGAAACCTCTGTGAAGACTCCAAACTTTTTTTTTTTGTTTGGTAAAAGAGACACTCCAAACTTGCTTTCACAGAAAAGATGAAATCAATATCTTTGTTTACAGATATTTTTAAGTCAAATATTTTGATAACAATATTGACAACTATGGAGATAAATATCAGATTTCTATATACTTCTTTTCTTTTATTTACATCTACATATCACTTGTTTTGTTTATGATTAGTCCAATGTACCAATCTCTCTCTCTCTCTCTCTCTCTCTCTCACACACACACACACACACACACATATATATATATATATATTGGATCAAACTCTTGTTATCTCTTTTATTATATCACGGTAGCGTGCTACATCATCATCATCAAGGTTATCAAACTCTGAATCGAATCGAAAATCATTAGGGGACTTAGAATCGAAACTTAAATCTTAAGATTCTTAGCAATTTTAGTAGAAATAGATTTTGGGGTTTAGGTTTTGGGATTTCTCTTAAGAAAAGGGTTTTTTACTGTCCATATAGAAAAGGATTAAACAAAACAAGGGAAGTTTTTTTGTTTAAAAAAAAAAAAAAGAATCTAACATTTTTCAGTGTTGCAGAGTTAAATCGTTTGACTTACGTGAATCGTACAATAAAATTATAAATCGTAAGATTCAAACATAAACTGATTTTTTCACTGATTTGAATTGATTTAGGACCAATTCGATTCAGATTCATACAATAAATTGTAAGATTTTAACAACAGAGATCATCATCATCTCAACCTCACTGCTCTGGAAAAGATAAATTCATTGCTAAGCTAGGGTAATTTTACAGAAGAGAAGAAGCCAATGCACAAACCAGAAAAAAGAAATGAACCTGACTGTACCGATGGACAGCATTATAGGCAGAACCATGAGGATGGAGTACCCCAAGTGAAGAGTCACAGAGATGGGGGCCTTCAGACTCCTAAGGTCGAATATGAGATAGTTTATCAAGTACAAGAAGACGTAAATGGAAACCGAACCTGAAACCAAGATGGAACTCCACCACCGCTTCCAGTCCTCGAAACAGAGATGCAAGTAGGTGAGGATTAGAGATACTTCAGCAGAGACCACCACAAGAAGGATCAACACTGAAGACAAATCCAAAAACATGGTAAAAGTGATCCGACCAGATGCTAGACATGATCAAGAAACGCACAATGACGAGTGTAACATACGGGAGGGTCTCGAATCCAAGAACCAATAACCAAGATGGGTATTTTGGAGCTGGGATCTCCCAAGTGATCTTACTGGTTCGAACAGGATACTCGATGTGAGGTGCATTGGCCCCAAGATACCAACCCACAAGGTTAAGGGGCAATGAGATGCAGAACCAGAGGAAAAGGATTACAACAAAAACTGTAAGTGGAATGGCCCTTGTAGTACTGTGAATACCCAAAAACAGGAAATTCAAAGGAGTTGAGATCAGAAAGGCAATACCAGGGAAGAAGTAAGCAACCCGACATGAAATGGAAATCCATCCTGTGGAATCCCCACATTTGAGTGTCATTCAAAACCCAACGGCAACATAACCAGCCGTGATTACAAGTATAATGTAGAAGAATAACAGCATACCAGTGATGAGGGAGCCCCACGAAGAAGCCGGGGACATGAATCCAAGGGCAGCAAACAAGATTGTCATGAATGCCATCCCAAGATTTGAAAACCACCCCCAACCATTATACACAGGAGTTCTGGATTCCTTGAAGTACGAAACACATCCCCTTCAGGCAACAACTCCTCTGAGGCTTGTGCCCACTTGTTGAGATCTTCATACCTAGTCAAGTCTCGCCAGATCCTCGAGAAGATCACATGGATAATCCCGGCAAGAAGAGTGAAGATCACTTAATTGAGAACCAGTGGACCTTCGATCCCTCCATTTTTCACTCTCCCTAAACAAGACCTCATAGGTGAAAACCAGAGGCTTACCATCAGCCATTCCCCTTGTAGTGAGATCACAATTAACATTCCAAGGATACTTCTCGTACATCTTCAGGTTGTTTACCGACTTGGGATGGTGCCGGAAGCTGCAAGGGATCACCTCAAACCCAATAATCATGTACTTGGGAACATCTGGTCCAGCTTTCTCAATGTTAGGGATCACCCCATCTGCATCTCCAGCTCCTATGATCCTAACAGCATTGGGCTCCTCGAATTTTCGAACCAAGACAGTGAACTTCAAATGGTTGCACATAGTGAACATCATGAACCTTGAACCCCACTGGTTATCATGTCCACTTGATATTATCAAGGATCAGGTTGACCTGATACATATCATTGATCCTCTTCTTCAAAACCTTAACATCATCTGCCGATAAGGGATCGGATTTGCAGAGGAAGAGATTGGTCCCGTTTGTGTACATTCGAAACGTGTAGGGAGAATTCTCAATCCTATCTCCCATGAGGATCTCACCGAGATTCTGGGCACTGTCCTTGACACCCTCTGGAGGCTTACAGAAGGGAAGAATCAAGATGGAAATCAAGAACCAGATAATAAATTGATCAAAACAGCCCATTGTTTACCAATTTTTCTCGATTCTTTCGAATCCGGAAGAACCCCAGATCAGAAACTGTGTATACAAGGCCAAAATCTCAAAGCTTTGATGTGGATTTTTTGTACAGAAGAAGATAAGAGAGATGCATAGACAACAGTGGATTGTTATTTAAAGAAAACAATCTGGACTTTATAGATTTTCGCAAAAATAAGTATTGGTATGAAGGTAGAAACCTCGATCACGTTATTTTTATTCATTAATCAAACTCCATAGTTGAAAATTCGAACCATAAATTAAGTGATTTTGTTTTGTTTTTGCCTCCTCTCTCTCTCTCTCTCTTTCTCTCTCTCCAAATGCATATGAACTCAGGAAAGTTTATATGCCTTTGGTTTTGCGTTAGCGCGTAAACAGCACCACTAAGTAAGAAACTCGTTGTACTGTACTCGGCATGGACCGTCACCACTTATGGCATTAACATATGACTTGTGGTCTATTTGGGGATTTATATGGCCGGCATGAGGGACGGTTTATAAGCCGTGTCGTGGTGGACCTGGATTTTGTGACATGGGCATGGCACATTGTGATTCAATATAATACGAGCTTGTCCAAACACAGGTACAGCACGGCCCCACTATGTGATGGGCTGCAGGCCGTGACAGGGCAAACACATTGTACACCCCTAGGTCTGTATGGTTGGTACATGGTACATGGGGTGCTTGTGATTTTGAACAAATACTTTTGGATAAGTGGCAAAATGGGAGCACTTATCTAAAGCAGCAATAAGTTACTTAATATTAAATATATATATATATATATATATAATAAATACATAAAGGTGAGTGCCTTATCAAGATAAAATGATAGGAATCACCTTAAAACTGACGCAAAAATATCATTTTTAAAGTTTTATTTAAGTAGTTGAGGTTGTACTATTTTTAAAGTTCTATTAATGTTTTTATAAAACAACTTCCTCAACAAGTCAACTTCTCCTTGTGGGCTATCATCCTTTATTGCTAAGGGGTAAGAAATTAACTAATCAATGTTATCAAACACACTTATAACTTAAAAAAATTGCTTTAATAAGTTAAAAAGTAAAAATGAGCACTTGCTTAAGCAGATATTTTCATTTTTTAAAGCTTGAAGCCAAATGCCCTTATTCATAGGTCATAGGTTGCAGATATTTTCATTTTTTTTAACATAATTTTTTTTTCAAACTGATTGAGATGTGATTTATGTTGACATATTTTCAAAGTTGTCTAACAGAAAAAGGAAAGATTACACATTTGTAGGAAATAGTAAAAGCGTTTTAAACTTCAACTGGTATGAAGCAAATATGTTGGAATGTTTCTGTTGGCTCTCTTGATCTGGCCAGCAGTCCAACCAGATCACCGAGTGATGCTAGTTATTGGTTTAAAACAGGTCCTGTCTTAGTTGCAACACAATATGGTTAGTAGCATCTCATTTCCCTACAATAAATGGAAGGAACAAGAAGAAGAAGAAGAAGAAGAAGAACAACAACAACAACAACAACAACAATGGTCATCAAGGACATAATAACAAATACTTATAAGCTGTAAGACAGAAACATGATAAATTATAAGATTTTGCTGGTAATTACATAATAATCATATGGACGCAAGGCAGTTGACAAGTAATTGAAGCTGTAAAGGCATATTCATCACAAGAACCAAAAAAAGAAAAAAAGAGATAAAACTAGCCTTTGGCACCGAGTCCTCGCGATTTTGGGAGCCTAGCTGCAGCTAGTGGATTAACGAGTCCTCGCGAGTCTCTACCCAAGCCCATGCCTTCAACGAAACCCATTTTTGCCATTATCTTTGATCCGAATCCTTTAGTGTGTTTTTCAAAAGCTCCTATTCTTTGAGATGTGTTCGAGTCTCTACACAGGCCCGTGCTATCAACAAAACCCGTTTTTCCCATCATCTTTGATCCGGATCCTTCAGTGTTTTTTTCAGAAGGTCCTACTCTTTGAGATGTGTTGATCGTATTTTCACTCGCTTGGGAGAACTCCACTCCCAAACCAAGCGATTTAGGTCGTTTGATAGCTTCAATAGGCTTCACCATCCCTTGGCCATCCTTCCCCAACCCTCCTCCAATGAATCCCATTTTAGCCATCATCTTTGATCCAAAGCCCTTCGTATGTACCTCGAAAGCACCCAGTTTTGAGGAACTCGGGACATTATTACTTTCACAAATACCGTTGCTGTTCTCATTTGGATTAATGGTAATAACATCCTCAACATTATCTACTTTCATCACGCCGCTCAAGACAAATGACACAGGCTGATTGGCATATGAAGATTGTTTTCCAGCCTGTGTCTTACCACTTGCTTCCCTGTTGCTACGCCGTTTGGTTGAATTACCTGACAGCTTGCTTCGGGCAGATTGGTGCAGTTCTAAGCTTAGACTACCAAACTTTGGAACCTTGTTGCTTTTCTCTCTGGATAGATGTTTTGTCTTAGATTCTTGAATGACAGAAAAATCACCATCCTCAGCACCAGCTCTTAAAAGCTGAAATTCAAGACAGAGACGTGACAATTCAGATTTTGTGACATGGAATGGGAATGCAATGGGAATCAAAAGGGAAGATCTTAGTAATTTATTCCTAAAACACAGAAACAGGGCCATGATGAAAATATTACAGTTTATGTATTAATTTATTTTTGAATTCCACCCTCCTTTTAACTTCAATATGGCCAATCAAAATGTTTAAAAGGCCAGTAAGGATCAATGTTTTAAAACGCTAAGGTGTGAGGCGATGCGTTTCGCTTGTCCAAAGCACGCAGTGTAAGACTCACGAGCACACCTTTTGTAGTTACATAAATAATAAAATATAAATTATTGATATATAAATACAAATTAAATTAAATAACAATTGATATTCATGTCTGATAAGTGAGTAAAATTAACAGTTACAATAAAATTTGTAGTACTTTTTACTTAACAAGGTTGGTTAGTATCAGTCTAGCTACTTAGGCTTATGCCTTATGTCTCGAGGTGTGCGCCTCGCTTACGCCTAATGTGAGGCGTACGCATTTTTTACGCCTCATGAGCAAGTTGTGCCTTGAGACGCGCCTCAAGGCTTACGCCTCAAACGCCTTTGAAAACACTAGTAAATCAGGAGGTAAGGCACAGCCTTGAAGGCTTGTAGTTTCAAAAGATGAAAAGTTCAAGAAAAAGATGTTACAGATATATTCTCAACATATGAAGAAATAAACACAATCCTGTAATGCAAGAAAAAAACAAGAGGGCTTGAGAATAGGATGCATGCATAAAACATCAATATTAAAATCATTGCTAAAAGACACGCTAAAAGTTCAAAAGCAGAAAGAATCATTCGCTGATTCAGTCTGATGAAATAGCATACCTTTACCCAACGGACTTCATCATTTGCTGATGGCATCCCTGTCTGCCCAGTTCATGTCACTGTAACAAACCTGAAAAGTAAAAGTGTGTCAGTACAATAATGAGTGTCAGTAAAATGTTCCCTTATTAGTCCTTTCAATCTTCAGCAAAAGGTTGCAGTGTCTAACACTCATAAAATGCCTCTCATCCATGCCCAAAAGATTATAACCATATCAAGTGGTATTCTTTTAACGAATTCAAAGGAGCAGAATGGAGCAAAATTATTGATTTGTTTGACCTGTAGAATTTGCAACAATTATTTTCTGTTAACTGTATTGTCATTGAGACAATAAACCAGTTCGTGCAAGTAGATTCTTACTGTAGTGTTTTTTAGTGCATGCATATTCTTAAAATAGTGCTTAATTAATATCCTAGCACTATCCATGCATATATATATATATATATGTATGTATGTATATATACATATGTACATGTGTAGAGAGAGAGAGAGAGATGGCACAAATCATAAATCAATCTAACCCTTCCTTAGTCATGGCTTTAGAAAACCAGTGCTATCAACAAGGCAAGCTAGCTTCGCCCAGGTTCATGCTCAGGATGGATGCATGACCCAAGCCTAAGTTCCGAAATTAGGTTCACGAGTCAAGTCAAAGCCTGAAAGAAGCTCATTTCTTAATGACTCTGACCCGAGTATGGGTGGTATCAGGTAGGTTGTAGTAGATTTTTCTGAACACATCCTTTTTCATCAAACACTCTTATTCCTCTCCGACCAGAAAGCCCAACCAATGGAAAAAGGAACCATGTCCCAAACTAGTCGGGCCTCCTTTGAAGATGCCACATGCCAAGAGAAAATGGACTAAAAAGAGCAGCAGATAAGACCCAATATAGATGTACTTTTCTCAGAAACAAACAACAGACCCCGTACAAGAAAGGGTACGGAACAAAGAAATAATTGACCAACGCTGCAGTTGACTTGCAAAGAGGACACTACTGCGAATCATCCGTGTGATGCTTGACTATCCATTGTCAAAACAGATGCATATATATTTTCCAAATAAGACACAAGATAAAATCTATCAGCAGGAGACAGAAGAGCACCCAAAAAAGGACATAAATGAGAAGGTTCCGGATTCGTTTCAAACCCGCCACCTCTAATCCTGTCCAGGCTCCAACAAAGGAGACAAGTAAAGCAAGCATAACAAAAGAGTTGAGATGTCAAATGCCCAATCATTAAGAGCTCTAGGAAAAACAGTTCTCCAACTCAAACAAGTGCCTCTCCTCCCCAAATACTCCACCATCTTTATCACCTAGAATAGAAAATTACTCCAGAAATGAATGATATGAAACAGAGCTACCACACCACCTATCCAGTCAAAAATGAGTAGCTACATCATTTCCTATATTGTGACAGCCCCCCTCCCTTGAGGAAATCCTCATGTACGGTCTCAATAGAGATCTACAACTTCATCCATAGCTACCCGTAACCAACTAACTACCCCATCTTAGGTTCTGCTTCCAAATTTGGAGGCAATAATGATTCTCTAAAGGCTATTGTGCTCCTCCCCAAATCGGTAATAATGATTCTCCATAGGCTAGTGTGCTCCTGAAATCTCCAGAGTCATTTACCCAAAAGAGCAATGTTGAACACGGATAAGGATCTAAAACCAAGGCCTCCTTGATGCCACGGTTTGCATACCTAATCCCAATTAACAAGGTGATATTTGAATTGACTCCCTTCACCGCTCCAAAGAAAATCCCTTGCAACTTCACTTCAATAGGAGAAAGAGAGAGGAAATATATCCAGAGATTTGACAATGAGTTTCTAAATCAAAGTCAACACCTTTAGACAGAAGACCCAAATTTAGTTTCCTTAAAGTCCTCTCTATAGCATCCAACATAGAAGTGACTTTGTGAGGCACACCTACAAACCCAATCCCAGATAAGAAGTTGGAAGAGAACCAATCTTAAACCCCAAGTTGACAAAAAGATCAAGATTAATCACCTCCCCAATTCCAAAAATCTCATTTCTAAAAGTATTTGCCTTTAAACCAGGCACAACCTTAAACACCTCAATATTAACTTAATTACTCGCAGTCAGGAGTGTTTCGTATTGCAAAACAAAGCATCATCTGCAAACTGCATGTGACTGTTGATGCCCTCCACCTATAGAAAACCCTCAATCAAACCATGAACTTCTGCTTTCTCTGGCATCCAGAAATATGCCTCCACAATCAAACAAATAGAAAAGGCTTAGAGCTTTTGAAGAACCATGTAGAACTTCCATTGATTGAGACCAAGAATATTGAAGCTGAAATGCGTGTCTCAAACCATCCTCTCCATTTGACAATAAAATCCCTACTTTTAGCATATACAGCAAAATATCCAAATTTTACATGATCATGTGCGTTCTCTAAGTCAACCTTCCACACCTGGAATCTCACTCCACAATCTGACATCATTACATTCAATAGCTACCAGGAACCCATACAAGTTCGATGTCCCATAACAAAAGCACTTTAAGACAAAGATATTAATGAACTTGTCACCTTTCTTAGACTATTTGCCAAAAATTTAGAACTAAGTTTGTACAAACTACACTCCAAACTAATGGGGTAAAAAGAATTGCTATTAACTACACTACTCTTCTTAAGGACAATGGTATGACAAGTTGCATTAGAAATTTCATAAAATCTAGCCCAGCTATAGAACTCCAAAATTTGACACCATCAGGTTTGACACTTTATCACCCTTAACTCACTCAAAGCGCCCAAAATTTTGCATTTCATGAACAGTTTTTCTAAATCATCTCTCTCCTTTACGGATAATGAAGATAAGTCTATACCACCTAATTTTGGATAATAATACAGGTTCAATTTAAGGGCCGGCCCGCTCAGAATTAGCCATCATAAGATAGTGTTGAATTTTCTTCTAGCTTCACTATCATAAAAAATTCCACCTTTTTATCACCCTAATATCAGTTATCAATTCTATGGGTCATTGCTTTGAGATTATGATACACATGAAATTTTGGAAAATGAAATGCATTTATTTATTTATTTATGTTTTTTTTTAAATCATATTCAAAATTTTGTACATCATTTTCCAAAAAATTAAGAACAAGCTATTTTCTTTTTATTTTGTTATATCAAGGCCATCACCACCATGCGCAACCACCACCACTAGCATCACCTACAACATGACCATCACCTCCAACACCACCATAGTACATTCAATGGCATGACCACTTCCAACACCTCCAACACCACCATAGTACATTCAATGGCATGACCACTTTCACCACCACATTGCAGTCATCAGCACCACCACTACCATGGCTCCTAGGACTGCCAAGGAATCAGGTTCAGCAAGTCCCAGAACTGAACACTATTATATGGAACAGTTCGGGTCCCTGGTTGTCACCCTTAAGTCCTACAGCAGAACCTTCAAATACCCTGTTTTAAACGGGTACCCTAGTTACTACATAAATGTATTTCACTTTATTAACATTATTTGTTAATGATTATCATGATAACAATCTCATTCCAAAAACTTAGATTTATCTATATTTAAATAGAATAACTGCACCCAACACATACTATGCATCATCCATGACATAAATGAAAGTCTAGTAGAAATGGAAATTTAAAAATAAAAAATTAATAGATCAACTGTTCATTTAGTTTTTTTTTCTGATCGGTAAAAGTGATTTATATATTAACTATAGTAAGATCTGTACAAGTAAACATCTCTGTGAAAAAAACATTCCCCTTTATAAGTAACAAATCATTTATCCCAAAAAAGACCCCACTTGCAATTAAATACTTCAAATTTCATCTCTTCAAAGACTTTGTGATTGGAAGCCCCATAAAAAGATCAAGGATATGGCCCAATCAGCTAACTCTCTGAGCTGATGCCACCTTTCCTTCAAAAATGTTAGTTTGGCTAGGCTAATCAATAAATGTTAGTTATTGATTCTATGTAAAATGAAATGCATTTATTTATTTTTATTTTTTTTAGTAGGTTGTGAACCATTTTCCAAACTTATTTTCTGTTATGGTCCAAGGGTATTTTTGTACTTTCTCATCTTTAGTATAAATATGAGTTAAGGTGAAGGGACTGATTAAGTTGCCTAAACATATTCTCTAAGCCTTCTCTCTTTCTCTTCTCCTTCCGTTCCTCTTCTTCTCCTTCTCTAATCCTTACTCTTCAATACTTTCACTTTAACTAAACCCATTGGACGGTTCAATTTAATTCAAAAAGGGGACCTTCTAAACACAAGATTCCAATAGAAAATCTCTCCCTGTCCTATCACTATGTAATTTGCCACCAAAGCATCCCAATTCACTGCCATCTGAAATACTCTAGCAAAAGAAAGGCAAAACAACCTCTCGTCACACCACCAATCAATCTGATCTTGCAGTGAGTACTTGATTCCAGAGTTTGAAACTACTCATAAAATTCATGATCCCCTTTCCATAATCTACTCCATAGCTTCCTACCACTCTTAAGGGGTTTCCACCCAATTCCTTCCCATACTTGGATGAGTAACCTTCAGCTACAAGCTCTCTTAACTTTAATCAAATAGCTCTTTGATAAATTGATGCAGGAACCAGCAAACCATCTAAAGCAAAAAAAAATATTTTTAATTATAATTTCCTCCGATACTTAGACTACTGTGACTGAAGTGCAAGCATCAAAATTAAGTTTAATAGAGAAAACTAGAAAATGGTGAAGAAACAAAATAACCAAGAAAAGCAGTTCAATGTGGTAGTTTGATCTTAATCTCCTACAGCAACGATTCTATCTACTGAAGATTGTATATGGCTAAGGAAGCAGTTTTGATTTAAATGCAAAGCCTTTTGACTCTCAAATTCTCTGACTCATAATACGTTTTGACCAGCACAGTTCAGAATTAGATCCAAGAAGTCCATGTATGGCATGGCCTAACTTGCATAAAGTACCTCTGTTTTCAACTTACTGAAATTACCAACAAGCTATGAGAAATAATTCTAACCTGGCTTTAGCAAATATTTAACATAGTGAAACAAATAACATCATCATAACTAAATATTATATTTAACCCAAATATGAAAAAGAGAGAATAACTTATACCTCTTCTTTCCAGAACCTTCGCAGCCACTCCGTAAGTGATAGATGGATGCTAATCGTTGGACCTAAAGATACACATCACCAATGATATTAAAAAGGTGATAGCCTTTTTATTGAAACACACAAAGAAGTAACAAAATACAAGAGCTGCACTGGGCTCTCTTGGATAATCTGTATTTATGAAGATCTTTAGCTGAACGAGAAGTTTTGGCAAAGAATCATTAAGAAACCTCATAACTCCAAAGGTGAATAATAACCGTAAGCAATCTCATGCAATAAAATACAGCATAACTGGTGTAGTAGAAGATAAACCCACTGCATACATTGGCTGAAAGCAGGGTTTGATAAATTTGGTATTAGAGTTGTAACAAAGTAAGATGGAAAAGAAAAGCATTTGCATTCTACCTACTTTCTTTTATTTAGGTGACCATGGTTCAAAATATTGTAATCTGATCCTTCAAA
The DNA here is from genome assembly GCA_031762675.1 of Pachysandra terminalis. NCBI lineage: Eukaryota > Viridiplantae > Streptophyta > Magnoliopsida > Buxales > Buxaceae > Pachysandra > Pachysandra terminalis. Next base: position 778 of record JAUPMG010041174.1, on the reverse strand, counting down.
AAATGGAAATGTACTGATTAAAGTATCGATACACTTGAAAACACCATAAAGGCTCATGGAAACATTGGAAATTCTAGGAAACTTAAAACAAGATCCATTTAAAAGCAAATATAAGCTCCAAAAATGATTGATTGCCATGAAGTTCATATCATACTTCCAGTCTTCCACTCCCATAATATAGTTTAATGTGAAAACAAGCCAGTGCCCACTCAGGTGCAAGAAAACTTTAATGATTAAATATAATAGAAAGCTGAAGTAATAAAAACCAAAGATAAACATTCACATCCCAAGGAATATGTCAATTACCTCTAAAGAACAAGATATAATTAATTTCAAGATTTATAACCATTCTGTTAATCATCCATACAGGTCTATTTTACATAACTCTAATCTAGTTAGCTTATTTTACTTGTTGATATACAATTTCAAATATTTATATCAAAGTTGTAAAGATAAATCAGTTCAAGCTTAATGTTTACAATGTCAATAAATAATTTTAACGATTGATAGTTTATTTTTTCTGTTGGTCTAGCATAGACGTTCTGTGTGATTTAGAATAAGCTTATTCAATGTAACTGTAACGACCCACCCCACCTGACACAATATTGTCCGCTTTTGGCTCACCCGGATCAGACTTCCGATGGGGTCACCCATCCTGGTACTACTCCCGCCCAAGCACGCTTAACTGCGGAATTCTCATCGGGTTCACAGCCATCACGGCTTTAAAACGCGTTATGTCATAGTAGGGTGTGAATATACATATAAGTACATCACCTTC
>JAUPMG010041163.1:0-14254 GCA_031762675.1 Pachysandra terminalis | reverse complement strand
CGAGGGGAGCTCGCTGAACAAGTCCCTGGAGTTGATTATACACAATGGCGACAGAATTCAAGAGGGAGTCTTTAATTGTGTAAGACCAAATTGGTGTATGTAATCTCTTTTACTTTAGTGGATTGATCATCATCTGGACGTTGTCCCGAGGAGTAGGTGTATATCGAACCTCCTTAACATTGCCTGTGTTATTGTCTTGATTTTCATTAGATAACACTAATTAATCTAACACTTTCTTGAACTTAGATTAATTTATAAAACCGGATCAAACAGATTATGTATTCCTCCACAAACTTAGTTACTTGCCTCCCAGTAAAAATAGAACCTTGATTAGCCGTTATTGTTTCTAGAATTCCGAATCGGTGAATAATTTGCTCTTGTATGAATCCAATAATGTCTAATTGCTCCACATTTTTAATAGGTTTTGCTTCCGCCCATTTGGTGAAATAATCAGTAGCCACTATGATAAACCCATGTGACCCTGATGATGGGGGAAATATCTTGCCTATGAGATCCATGTCCCACGCTCTAAACGGCTATGGTTTGACTATCATGTGCTCTTTGAAATGGACCATGTTTTTGCCATTTTTCACGCCCCTTAGCATGTATGAGGAAATCTTTCAAAATTGTGGGCCAGTAATGCCCATATCTTCTTATTAACCACCTTATCTTGATGTCGGCTTGATGTGCCCCACATATTCCCTCATACACTTCTGCCATGCTCAACATGGCTTCATGTGAATTCAAACACCTTAGGAGCATCCCGTATGGGGTTTTCTTATACAATTCACCGAATATCCTTACATATCTGTTTGACACGATCTGTAGTTCCTTGTCACTCCTTAAGTTGGGAGTCCTCAAGTACTCCATCAATGGGATGCGCCAGTCATCAGGTTGTGTTTCAACTGCCATGATATCCAAGGATTCCATCCTTCTTTTGACAGATGACAAGGATATTTTCTGAACCGAAATAGTTCTCTCGTTCGTTCCTTCCACCATTCTCAATCCTAATGCTATCCGAGCCATCTCGTTGGCCTCTTCAACAGCGGAACAATGTTGCATCATCAAATTCCTCCATCCTTTAGCAAGCAGTACCATACAATGGCATGAGTTGCCAACTTAGGCATTTGTGCTTGCCCCCCAGTTGATTGATCACTAGCTACAAATCCCCTTTAACCTTTTTTGCCCCCATTTCCAATATAATTTCCATCTCTATTATGAGGGCCTTGTATTCGTCCTGGTTGTTTTTGCAGGAAAATTCCAATTGGAAGGCGTGTTCCTATTTTTCTCCTCTTGGGGGTTTAATGATTATGCCTGTCCCGCTTGTCATTTCTGTCCTTGAGCCATCAAAGATTAATGTCCATGGTAGCAGACCCACCATGTTTGATTCATACACCGCATCGGCCCCCACGATAGTATCGCCAGAAGGGTGGTCGGCCAGAAGTCCGCTATTACTTAGGCTTTTACTGCCTTTTGAGGAATATAGACAAATGTAAATTCTAACAATGCCAAAATCTATTTGCCTATTATCCCTCTTAAATATGGGTTACTCAACATATATTTGATCACGTTCGTTGGGGCAATTACTAATACTATGGAAGTTATTAAGTAATGCCTCAACTTTATGGCTGTGTAAAACAATGTTCAACATAGTCTTTCAATGGCCGTATACCATTGCTCAACCGATAACAAAAACCTTCTTTGGTAGTACATAGCCTGCTCATGGTTTTGTTCGTTCTCTTGTGCTAAGGGAATATCGATAGACTTTTCAGCCGCTGATATGTAAGTTTTAACAGCCTCCCTTTTTTCGGAGGTATCAATACTGGAGGGTTTGCTAAATATTCTTTAATAGCATCAATGGATTTTTGGTGTTTTTCCTCCCACCTGTAATCTTCTTCTTCTTTTAACCATTGTAAAGGAGAAAAAGATACCAAATTTCTGGCCGAATTTGAGATGAATCTTCTTAGGAAGTTGATCTGGCCAAGGAATCTTTGCAATTGCCTTTTGTTATATGGCAGCTTAGCCTATATAATAGATTTTTCCTTATTATTTTCTATCTCAATCCCTCTTTGGTGTACCAAAAATCCCAAGAAGTTTCCAGCCAATACACCAAATGCACATTTTAAAGGATTCATCTTCAACTTATGCTTTCGCATCCTCTCAAAGGATGCTCGCAGATGATCAAGGTGCTCTATTACCTCTGCCGATTTGAACACTATATCATCTATATGGACTTCCAAACTCTTGCCAATCATATCATGGAACATGCTATTCATTGCTGTTTGATAAGTGGCGCCGACATTTTTCAATCCAAACGGCATTACAACCCAACAATATAGTCCTGTTGTCCCCGACCCTCGAAATGTGGTTTTTTCCACATCTTCAGCCGCAATGTTAATCTGATTATAACCAGAATGGCCATCCTTGAAGGATAATACTTTTTGTCTGGTTGCTCTATCTATCAACAAATCGTCCATTGGCATTGGGTATTCGTCTTTAGGGGTTGCCAGATTGAGATTCCTAAATTCAATGCACAACTTGATTTTGCCATTCTTCTTCATGACTGGTACTACGTTCGAGACCCATTCCGCATAACGGATTGGTCGAATGAAGCATGCCTTGAGCAATCTTTCGATTTCTTCTTTTATCCTTTCAGTTACTTCAGCAGTGATTCTCTTGGCAGGCTGTTTATGGGGTTTGTAACCTGTTTTCAAGGGTAACCGGTGCTCAACAAGTTTTTGGTCTAAACCAGGAAATTCATGATAATTCCAAGCAAAACAGTCTTAGAATTCTGTAAGTAATTCTATCAACTAATATTTACAATGCTTAAGGAGCAAACTACTTACATAAACTAGCCGATGATCGACTACACTACCTAACTCTACTTCCGTCAAAGGGTCTTGTACTTCGGCCTTCACATCATCCATCTTTCCGGGATCTGCTTTAATGTCTTGCATGGACAACCCTTCATCGGTATCCATGTCATCTTCTACAATACATTCGGTTAAATCAACCGCAACTTCTTCATCTAGTTGTCTCTCATTCATAAAAGTTTTTTATAGCAACATGGTGGCCTTAACTTTGGCCAACCTCTTATTCTTTTCCTTTTCAGTATTCATTATGGCACTTCCTCCATCTTGTAATCCCAGCTTGACCGATAAAGAATTATCGTTGTCGGTCCTGCTGCAATTTGATCTATCTCATGATCGACCGTTATTGAGTTTCCTGTCGGTCGACCATTGTTTCTACTCTTTGTGAACTTCACTGGTTTATTTCTTCCCCATAAAGCAAAAAATCTTCGACTGAGTTAGAATCTGCCAAAAAATGGCCGCTCGTCTACGTTGATATTCTCCACCTTATTTTCATTCCAGAAGATTAGGAATTGATGAAGGGACGATGGTGTGCAAAGATTGGAATGTATCCAATCTCGTCCCAATAACGCATTGTAACTGGAGGTTGGTTCTACTATGAAGAAAGTAGTCAAGCCTTTCTTTTGTCTGATCTCCAACCCTATTGGTAATACTCATTAGGTGGTTGAAGTTCCTCTTGCAAAATTAGTGATCGTTATTTCGGTCAAAATTAGATCAGTTAAGGTCTTGCCTACTTTTTTCATTACCCGGTTGGGTAATATGTTTACGGCCGCACCGTTGTCAACCAAGGCCCTGCTGATAGGGATTCCGTCCGTGTGTACATTGATGTACAATGTTCGCCAATGTTGGGACATTCTTAAAGATGGCTTTTAAAAAGTTACCTTATATGCCCTACCTTCGAAATAGATTAGGGGCTGATATCCCTCGCATTTCACTCTTACTTGACTTACTAAATCTTGTTCCTCCTAATTGCTGACCAGTGCGGCCATTGTGGCCACTTGGTCTTCTTCATTATTTGACTTTTCATACTCTTGCATTGCTTGGAAAGTAATCGGAAACAAAAAAACGATGTTACAATCCATGGTGACCAGGGGGAGTGACCCGAATTGGATGGTCTGGCTCTCCTCTGTTCTAACTTTTGCATTCGAGGAGTTATCGTTCATCAATGGTGATTGATCTAAGGTATCAGTACCCTGGAACTGTGCTAACAGTTGGTCTACCAATAATCCGTCATCTTCATCCATGAACGTGAGTTCTGGGGACGCTTCTTTCTTGATTTGGATTGCTAACGGCCCTCCTTTATTCGGAGCCGCTGTTTGGGTCTTCATTTTTTCCTGGGGGTCTTTCGTCATGATCAAAATTCTCTGTTCCGTTTGCCTGACCGATATTTCCCTGATAGACGCCTGCTCCCTTGGCCAACACCTCTTCTGGGTTCGAGTCATTCCATACCTTGACAGGTCAAACTTCGGGTGGGTAACCTGAGTCCATCTATCACTTCTGCCCCTGAAGGCTTGTTCATCCTCAGATTGATGTTGTGTGAGCGTTTATCCTTGCTTGGATACCACCTTTCGGGAGGCCACTGGCTACAACTTGGCCTATATTGCTAAAGTGGTCGCTGCCATGGCTGCCGAAAATTACTTCATGTATTCCTTGCTTGTCTTTTCATGTCTTCATGACATCTATCGCAAATATTGCGAGCTCAGTAGAACTTGTTTTGGGCATCCGAATGTCCAGGCGGAAAAACCAACCGGTCATTAAGATGGTAATGATGTTGTGCTGACGGTCCTCCTTGATCAACCCTATTCCCTCCAAAGGAGACGTTGTTTCCTGGCCCCAAGTCCACCTTTAACCGGGGGTTCCTAAGTTTCGACCCAATCATATTAACTGGGAATGTTGCTGGAAACGGATCCGTATTGATCTCCATGACTTCCTTTCCTTTGTCAGGGAATTGGAGAAGGCCCCAGTTGATATTGTCCTGTACCACGGCACAAAAAACAAAACAATCAGTAATTGAATGGGTCTGTGATCCATGCCATTCGCAATACTTCCCTCCTTTCATTTCGTCGACCGACGGGACTTTATGCCCTTCCGGTAAACTTATAAACTTGGCTTTTAGCAGATGTTCAAAACTCTCATCAGCCTTTGAAATAGCAAAGGAAAATTTCCTCCCTTTTTCAGGGAGGTTTTTCTTTCATTCCGTTTGTGTACTAGAGAGTTTCTTCTTCAGAGCCGTATAAGTAAGAGGTTTATTGGCTATTACTTTGGCCAAGGCTAACTCGTAATTGGGATCGTGAAAGTAAGTCCCAATGGTGGTCGTTTTTCTTTGATTCTCCTCTTGCTAAATTCGCTAGTACTTGGCCACCCTAGTCGATAGTTCGAACAGATCTTCGAATTCCATTCCTTCGAACTTCTTTCGAAGTTCAATATCTAAAACATACTGGGCTAGGTTTATGAATTACGTCTCAAGGAGAACTATTTTGCATCTATTTCTCACCTTTTAAAACCTTCCTATGTATCTATCAGTCGTTTCATTCGGCAGTTGCCTCAAACGGGCCAAGTCGGCCATAAACACTTCAATCTCAGTCCGATAAAACTAAGTGTGGAATTTCTGCCCAATGTTGAACAGAATTGGGTAACGTAGTTATGTACCAAGTAAACACTTGGTCGATCAAGGAATTCCCAAACAGCCTTAGTTTGTGTTAATCGCTTGGTGACAATTCTCCACACTGTACTGTAAATCGGCCTATATGTTTGATGGTTGATTGACCATCTTCTCCTGACAATAATGAAAAATCTGGGATTCTATATCCCCTAGGGAACTCATACCTGAGGTCCACCTAGTCGAGATATGATTTGCGATATGACGGTCGAGATAACTGTCGGGCTAGCATGTTGGCCACCGCCTCGTGGATCTAGTGATAGACCTGGTCCATTGCCATTCCCCTAACTGGCTCGGGTGTTTGTATCTCAATGTTCGACAACCCTTGCATGGTTAGTTCGTACCTGACCGCTGTGGCCGAGTGGCTCACTTCGATCGTTCACCGGTCTAACTGGCCTCGGTGGATTGAGCCTAGTTGTGCCTACATTCAACATGGTTTGTGGTTGTTCAATGGGGTTGAATATTCCATTCCCACTAACATTCCTTCTGGTTGAGTTTTTACTTTCTCCGGCTGAATTATTTTCACACTTAATCACAGACTTTATTTCAAAAGGCATTCTAGTGAATCCTTCTGTCATGGCCACGTGGGTGCGTCCCTGATCTACGCCTATCTGTAGTGACCCGGATTTGGAAAATATAATGTTACAATTAATGTTTGAGTAAGTGATAAAGTTAGAAAATAAATGAGTATTTTTTTGAATTTAATAATGTAGTTTCCTAAGCTAAATAGAACATTGGGGACTAACTAGTAATATAATTGTATGAGTTGGAAATTTATTTGTAATTAGAGAATAGCTTTGGGGAGTGTACTGTAATTAATATAAGTTTAAATTGGGCTAGAGATTGTCTTGGTCGTATGGAGCATTAGTTAGATTGTTGGGCTGGTTTAGTAATTGATTAATAGTATAATTGGTTAGGACTAATGTGCTGAAGTGGAGAAATCGTTTGGACCTAATTAGAAAGTGGGGATGGTTTGGTAATATTATTAGGATTTGAATTGTTCTAGATGGGAATTGGAGATAAGTTTCTAATTAGAGTTGGATTGGGATTAGAAAGAATTGGGATTGGTTAGAATAGGATTAGAAGGTTTCTAATTGGATAGGGAGTTGAAGGACCTAAAGGGATTAGTTTCTAATTGAATTGGGAGATAGGCTTGTACGATTGAGATTAGAAGGAAGGATTGGAAAATAATAGAAAGAGAAGGAATATGGGGGAATTGTACACAACAAGAGAGGAAAGGAATTAGGGCTTGAGAGAAAAGAAAGGAATAGAAATACATCTGAGAATTTGGGGAAGAAAGGCTACGGCTAGATCTGGAGATTGAGGAAGAAGAAGAAGAGACAATTGAGGAAGAACAAATAGAATTGAGCACCGGATCTAGAGTAGGATGTAAGTTGCAGTTCCTGTATAGTTCTCTTAGGATTTTGTGGTCAATTACATGTTTTGAATGCTTTCTATGAATTCCATGAGTTTGATTTGATTGTAGTTGATAGATATGTTTGATCATGCTAATTAGATTCCATATGTTAAGATAATTATTAGAATCATACTAGGTAGATCTAGTATGTTAATAGATGTATTAGAATCATGCTAGGTAGATTTAGTATGTTAATATAGGTGTTTGAATCATGCTAAATAGATCTAACATGTTGATAGGATTGATTTTCGGATTCGTATGAGCATATGTGATTAGATCCATGTTCGACTTGATAATAATGTTTACAAATCGTTTGGATATAATTGGTTTATTGTAATATTGTTATAATGATGCATATTGATCTCTAAGGTTGTTATAAATTGAATTGGATACCAAAGAACTAGGGTTCGGGAACCCAAAATACTCACACACAAACGGCCCCGTCGGTATCCATCGATACACTGGTGAGCGTACCGATGAACCCCAGTTCTGTTTTCTAGGGTTGGACCTAGTGACCATTGGACTTGGGGTTGTGACCCTAAACCTAATATGATGATTGTAACTTGGATAGGGACCATGGAAAGATATGATTGAACCTTACTAAGATGTGATGTGTTATGTATGATATAATTGTTAGTGATAGTGCATGAGTGCCATATGTTGTGCATTTATGCCATGTATGCTATGATTGTGATTGATTGTGCATGATGGATATGATTGTGAGTGATTGGGCATGAATGACATGATTGTAATGGATTGTACATGTGTATTAGGATTGTGATTGGTTATGCATGTATGCCATCGAAAAGATTCATGTGATGGTATCCTAAGGATTATTTGTGTGTATGGGCGCAGGGATAGCTTCCGAAGGGTGTTATTACCGAAGATCCTACTGATTGTGTTATGAATGAAGTGGTTGAACTTTTATGATATGTAGTACATGAATAATCGTGATTGATTTTGCATGCTGGTTGGAAAGGATTCCAGTGATGGCTTGCTAATGATTATTCGTGTGTATAGGCGCATGGATAGCTTCCGAAGGATGTTATCACCAGAGATCTGACTGTTTGCTGGAAATGACACTTGTGATGAGGTTCCTAGGATTATTCGTGAGTATGGGTGCACAGGTAGTTTCCGAAGGATATTATCACCGGTAATCCTACTATGTTTGGTGGCTCGTCCAGGCAACTAGGCAGCTACGGATTGAATGTTGAATTGTTGTTGTGGGTAAACGTCCTCTTTGAAGGCTTCCCTGGGTTAAAATCCCTAAATGTTAGTGAGTAAACGTCCTCTTTGAAGGCCTCCTTGGATGTTAATCCCTAAATGTACGAAAATAGCTACGGGATTTAAGCCAGGGTAGGTTGAAAGTCCTACAGAACCACGCTGTACAATGTGGGATTAAGAGAGTAGTCACTACAAAATAAGGTGGAATTTGCGGCGGTATTTAACGACGGTCTTAAAATGACCACCGTCATATATGGTTACCTCGACAGTCTAAAAAGACTGCCGATAGTTAAAACCTTTGTCGTCGGGCTTAGACAGTCCGTCGACAAAATTTAACTATTAACAACGATCTTTTTTAGACCGCCAAGTCAGTTATGATCGCCCCCGAGTCGGGTGGACCCTAGGTTGATCGGGTTTTTTTTGAGTTGCCACCATCCTTCGAGTTCGGGTGTGAATGGTCACCCATGAGTTTTTTTATTGATTTTTTTATAAAATAGACCAAAATGTGAATTTTAGGGTGGTCTAACCAGAAATTAAGGTAAGGGGGTTTATTTGAGAGATGGGAAGGTGTTAAGCACCCATCTACTCTTGGTTTAACTAGTTACCCGGTTCAAGATTATTTGGCCAATTATTCTAGATCTAAAAATAAATCAAAACTAATAAAAATCTAGAAAATGCCTAAAAATAAAATAAAATAAAATTACATAAAAGAATTATGCTAAAATTAGCATTCCCTAATCACCTTTAAATCTGGAATTTAAAGAAAGATTAAAATGTGAAGATGAAAAACAAGAAATAACCTAACAATATTTAAAAATAAATAAATAAATAAATGAAAAGAGGAGAAAAATGAGACTATTCCAGAGAGCAATTTATTGAATTCAGAAAATATACATATACATCTACAAGCTAATATGCACAGATCAGATAGAGAACATCCACTGCAAATTAACATTTAAATTCATGATGAGAAAAAGAAGAGAAAAAAAAATGCAAACAAGGGGGGTTCTGTGATACCTGTAACAGATTGCAATCCTCCAGTAATCACCTCAGTTTTGAGCTCCTCAAATGGGGCTGGGCTTGAAAGTTGCAGCGGCAGTGATTGAAAAGGGGTTTTCTGGCATTGAGTTTCAAGTTGGGGAAGAATAGAGAGAGATGAAAGGAGAGATTGGAGATGGTTTCCTCAGGTGGTCAGTGGTGGAGTTTAGTTGAGGTGCTCTGTTTTGGGATTGGAACTGGGGAGAGTAATGGAGGATGAAGATGGGTTTTCAGGTGGGTTGATGAAGGTTAATTTGATTGAAGGAAGCTGCTGGGTTTTTTGAGAGGTTCAGAGGGTCTGCGGAAGGGTTGAGAAGAAAGGAAACAGAGGTGGCTGTGGGAGAAGGAGTTGCAGGCTGTGGCGGAGGAAATGGAGGTGGGGAAAGGGCGTTTAATGGAGGATGAATGGATTGGGAGCTACTGAAACTCAGAAGAAGAAGAAAAAATAGAGAAGAAGAAATAAGGAAGAACAAAAAGAGGAAGTAGAAAATGGAAGAAGGATTGCCGGAGATGGGGTGGGGACGATCGGCGCTCGCCGGATTCACCGCCGTCTCCAGAGGTCTCTACCACCGCCGAGTTATGGCTGCCGTCGAATGGCGGCGCCGGAGAGGATTTGAAAAGTTAGTATTTAGGGTTTCTTTTCTTTGCTTTCCAAAATCAGAGAAAATGGAGAGGAAGAAGATGAACGGTAATTTTCTTTCTTATAAATGAATTAAGGGCCTGTTTTGTGGGGGAAGCCAATTATAAGTCATTGGAAAGCTAATCAAAAAGCTCCGCCCAAAAGAAAATTAAAAAATTTTCTCCCACACAAAAGACAAAACAATTAGGGAAGTTTTTAAAATGATAAAATATTTTAGGGCTTTTTAAAAATAAAAGAATCTATTTAGTTAAAAGTTTGTTGAAGATATTTACTGTGCACGCGTGACATACTTTTAACCGACACGTCACATCACTTAAAATTGTCAATTTAATGAATAAAATTTGCAAAATATTTCAAAATGACCCAAAAACTTTTAAAGCTCAAAATTTTGTGAATTCACAACTGTTTTGAAAGTTTTGACACATAAAAATCAAATTTGAAATCGAAATCTTGTTTTGACCTTTAAAAATTGTTAATTTTGACCAAAAGACTATTGGGGTAAAATGGTCATTTTTATCCCAAATCCCGAATCTAGTCAATATTATACCCATCGGAAAGCATTTTCAGTCTAGATTTTGAATTTGAGGTCCAATTTAGACTTTGAACATAAAAATTAAAATAGGTGACACTCTAAGGGTATTTTGATCATTTTCAAGATTTTTCGGGATTTTCATGGATTTATGAGATTTCAAAGGAATTTGAGCGCAAAGTAAAGATTAAATTCGGAAGATGATTTGGAGATGCTGATTCTCAAGCCAAGCCTTTAAGGAGCTGCAAAAATAGAAAAAATTACACTTGATGCAAATTGGAGTGACTACAAATGTCAATCTCTGCAATTTATTCCTCCTAATCCTTTCCTTCCAAAGCACAAATTGGAAGCTTGTGGTTTGGAAGGAAAGTAATAGGATGATTATTGAATGCAAAGAAAATCTTTGGAACAAGTGTATAGGATCATCTTCTGTTTGTTATACCATTGGGTGTCAATCCCTACGAATTTCTTTGGGGTGGGATTTGAATATTTCCCAATTGATTGGGAGTTGGGCATTTTCATGTAATAGGGCAGCATGGTTAACCATTTCCTTTTGTAATTAGTTGAAGTACATTGTGTACGTATCCTTGTTTTTGCATCATAATGTTGATATCTCATTGTCAAGGCAAGTTCAACTTCAGTAACTTAAAACTCGTATTCAGGGAAGGATATGGGTTGATTAGTGTCAGACAATTTACTGAACAGTATGGTTGTATGGGATCCATTAGATCCATACATGTGCCAACATTTTTTATTGATAGGCGACTACTTTATTCTTACGGAGCATTTCTCAAAATCACACTTTAGGATATCCCTAACATTTGACAACTGAATTTGGGACAATCTCTAAAGTTCACTATAGCATGCCAATGAGTTCAAATTTATGAGAGCCTTGAGGATGTCAAAGGAGAAGTTAAAGGTGAGGAATAAGGAAGTGTTTAGGGACATTCGGCTGAAGAAAAATAGTCTATGGAAAGAATCACGACGATTGATAAGGGGGAGGGGGAGAGGATTTTGACTAGTAGTGAGTTGGAGGAGAGGAAGTCCTATAAGGTGGAGTTGGAAGGGATTTCGAAGTTAGAAGAGATCAATTGGAAACAAAAATCTAGAGTGACTTGGTTGAAGGAGGGGGATGGTAATACCAGGTATTTTTCCATAAATTAGCCAATGGGAGATGAGGCAGAAATGATTTTGTGCGTATTAAAGTTGGTGACGAGTATGTTGAGTCTTTCAAGGACATTATTGGTGCATTGTCCGGATTTTATTCTAATTTGTATAAGTCAGAGAAGGTTTTGATTTTAAATTGCTTGGTAGAAGTGCGAGGTACTTGGGGGACAAGAAAAGGGCGTGGATAGAGAGGGAGTTTGAGGAAGAGGAGGTCAAGGATGCTGTTTGGGAGTTGGCGGGTGATAAGGCTCTTAGGCTTGATGGGTTTACAATCAGTTTTTACCATAGCAATTGGGATGTGGTGAAGGAGGATATCATGAAGGTGTTCAAGTAGTTTTTTGGGAGCGGGATTGTTCACAAGGTGACCAATTCATTTTGGTGTTGATTCCTAAGAAGCCCAGGGCTGCGGAGATCAAAGATTACCGTTCCATTAGTCTTACTACGAGCTTTGTATAAGATTATTGCTAAAGTTCTTTCTATCAGATTGAGGGATGCGATGTTTATTTTGGTCTCGTTTATTTTGGTCTCTCAGCAACAGACTGCATTTGTGAAAGATAGACAAATAGTTTATGGTATTTTGGTAGCTACGGAATGTGTGAGGAGAGATTCAAAGTCGGTAATCCCGGATTGGTTATTAAGGTTGATATGGAGAAGGCGTACAATATGGTCGAATGAGATTTTTTAGATCATATTCTAGATTGGAAAGGTTTTGGTGCGCGGTGGCATAAGTGGAATGCGGGTTGTCTTAGGAATGTGGGGTTCTCTTTCCTGGTGAATGGGGGTGTGAACGGTTTCTTCTAGGGGTCTTAGACAAGGCGATCCGTTATCTCCGTTTTTGTTTTCTTTAGTGGTGGACGTTTTGAGTTGGTTTATGGAGGTCGCTGAGCAGATGGGTATTATTAGAGGATTTCGGGTGGGTAGGGAGGATGTCAAGGTTTCTCATCTTCAGTTCGCAGGCGATATGATTATTTTTGTTGACTCTGAGGTGTCCTAGGTTCAGGGAGTTAAAAGTGTTATGAGATGTTTCAAGATGATATTGAGGTTGAAAGTTAACTTGGAGAAGTCGACTATTTCTGGGATTCATGTTGAAGATGTGGTGTTGTCTGAGTGTGCAGGGGTTTTTGGGTGTGGTATCGGTGCGTGGCCTATGTCTTATCTGGGTCTGCTGTTAGGCGAAAACCCTTGACCTCAGTCTTTAGCCTTTTGGGATCCGATCATCGAGGGGATTGAGAAGCGGGTGGCTTCGTGGAAGAGGCAATACTCGTCTCTGGGAGGCAGAATTACCCTTATTCAGGCCTCATTTGGTCAATCTCCACATTTATTATATGTCGGTATTCCGTATTCCTGGGGCGGTGTCTTCTCATATCGAGAAAGTTCACCGTACGTTTCTGTGTGAGGGTAATGATGGTAAAAGAGATCATTTGGTTAGATGGGCCACCGTATGTCTGGAGGAGCGATGAGGCTTAAACTTGGGAAATACTATGGCCAGAAATTCTTCTCTTCTTGCCAAGTGGTTATGGTGGTTCAACAATGAGCGAGATCACCTATGATGCAAGGTTATCGTAAGTAAGTATAGTGTTCAACAAAATGGCAAGGATATGACTCTTTCGGCACGAATTTATGTGGCTAGTCCGTGGAAGTATAATGTGGCGTTGTCCCATTTTTTCTTGTCTTTGGTTCATTGGTCTGTTGGGGATGGTATGCTTGTGTTCTTCTAAAGGGATCTTTGGATTAAGGATGTGCCTTTATGCTCACATTTCCCAATGATTTATAGGCTCGCTTGCTATCAGTCTTCTTTGGTCTGCGAGGTTCTCTCTTGGTCTGAATCTGGTCTGGTTTGGAACCTTCGTCTTCGCAAAAATGCTAGGGAGGCAGATTGTGTTGAGTTGTATTCTTTGTTCGCGATTGTTAGGGAGGTGTTTGTGGGTTCTGATTGGGGCGACAAAAGGATCTGGACTCCTGATCTAACAGGTGTCTTTTCATGTCATTCTTCCTTCATTTAGTTTCGTTCGGATCGGGATGGGCCTCCGGCTTCCTTTCCGCCTAGTTCTTTGTGGTCCCCGCATGTCCCTTCCAGAATCAAAGCATTCACTTGGACCGCTTTACTTGATCGGATTAACACTGTAAATATGCTCCAACGTAGGAGGAGGTTTGTGGCCCTTTCTCCTAACACGTGTTTCTTGTGCAGAGCAGCAGAGGAGTCCCTGGTTCGTATTTTCATTCATTGTCCTTTCGTTTCGGAGATTTGGGACATTTTTATTCTATATATAGGGAGGGTATGGGGTCTTTCCAGGGAGTATTTGTCAGCTTCTTGAGCAGTGGACTTTTTCGGGTCTTGCCGAGAGGGGCGGGATTCTGCTTTCAATGGTATTTGAGATTGTGTTGTGGCTCGTATGGAGGGAGCGGAACCAGATGATCTTTTTGGATTTTACATCTTCGCCCTCGAGTGTTATTAAGTGGATCTTGTCTTCTGTCGCTTCTTGGGCCTCGGTTCGGGGCCAATTCTTTGGTCTGTCTGCGACTGTTATTGTGCACGAGTGGCATTCGATCTCTTCGTTTGCTGGCCTGCCTCAGTTCCGCCCAGTGCTTTCAGCCCCCTTTCCGATTGGTTGGGTGTCACGCCCCGGATCCCAGTGACTCATATCCCAAGGGGAAAGGCACGGATCACGAGGTATGACCTTCGGGATCTATTGCTAGACCGCGGATCGTA
>JAUPMG010041152.1:0-14255 GCA_031762675.1 Pachysandra terminalis | reverse complement strand
CACTACAACCACAACCACAACCCCCACCCCACCACCATCGTACTGTGCAATATATATATATATATATATATATATATATATATATATGAAATGTAGACAAGAAATTGGTAAGTATTTTCTTTTTTAGGGAAAAGTGTTTTATTCATATATAAAAAGGATTACACCTAGTAGGGGGAATTAATGTCTCTTTTCCTAAGTTACCTAATTTGTCATATGACACCAGCATATCCACTCTCAATTCGTGAATCAAGAGCTAATTCGTCCATAATTTGCACATTTAATGAGGTGAAAGAGTACTCCAAAATATATGATCTTCCACAATATACCCACTTTCTTCTCTTTTCTCTCTCATATTTATTACACTATAACGTTTATCTTCATTTCAAGCTCTTTCTCTCTCTCTCTCTCTCCCCTTTATCGCCAAAATTTATTACACCGATAAAACTCTCTCTCTCTCTCTTCTTGCACACCAATAAAGCTCATTCATTCTCTCTTCCCTTTCTTGTCATCTATTTATATGCTATAGAAGCAACACTCTGCACATGATATTTTTGAAATTGCGCTCGCATTCTCTCGCCATCGCTCTCGCTCTGCATTTTGGTAACTTTGGTCTTACCCCTCAAGAAAAATCGATGCAAAACATATGATCAGAAGCAAGCTTACTACATCCCAAAATGCATGCATGGGAATTCACTCATAACATGTGAATACCTAACAAAACAACATTAAACTCTCATATGAAACAAACCAGACACTTCTGAAAGAAATTCACATCTAGTGGAAGTTGGACAATCAGAGACTAAACAGAAAATCTCAACATACGATGATAATGCTCCTTTACGAGTCAAACTGTTTGCAACCAAATTACATTCTTTGTAAATGTGATGGATACTAGCAGAGAGCTAGGAACCAAGCCTAATAATGTCTTCCCAGAAGCATTGGCAGACCACAAAGAGATTTATTATTATACCAATCATCCACCACTTCGCTATCCACCTCAACACCTAGTGGGAACAATCATTAGAGCAGATGCCTAAACCATCTAGCAAGACCAGCATTTCTACTATCATATTGGAAGGGACACTATAAGCTAAAGAGAAAGAAACAATAAGATGATCTATGTGATCCCTTACTACATCATCTACTCCAGCCAAGCCCAGATTCCAAATGGAGGATCTATCAACATTTAGTTTAAGGATGCCAAATGGGGGTGGGGTTCACCAACGAATAACATGACTTTATTTCTTTTAATAGAATAAACTTCCACGTTCAAAGCCCATAACATCGAGGATACTCAGGAGGACTCACGTCTACCCCTACGAGGGGAGGAGATATCCTTTCACCACTAGGTTACTTTCTTCACAACAATATGAGTATTCATACTTCTACCTCTAAATTAAACTTTATTACTTGCAATCCAGATTTCCTAAGCAAGGAAAAAGGAAGCAAACCTCTCAAAATGAGAATCTGGGAAAAGAACTTTGCCCCATTAAACAATTGAAGCATTTTCTCTTGGTAAGACAGATCTAGGATGAACTAAACCACAAAAGCTCTGCTAAGCAAATCCCATCACAAGTACCCAAATCCCCTTCAAAGAATAGATGATTAAGGTCTTCCACTTGTGGATTTAAACAACAATTGCACCTCAAATCCATATGAACCCAACATGACATGATGTCAGCCTCCATATAGAAAAGGAGATCTTCAGTGCTTTCGAGTGCCATACCCAAGTGGACCATTGTTTAAAACAAGCAGAATGTCTAATAACCACTCCCATGTCTATTTGGTCGTGAATTTACCCGTATTAGAGAGAATCCAAATCCACTTATCATCCATATCACTTGTCATGATACCATCGAACAAGTTAGTACCCAAGATGTGCAAAAGCCCATTTAAGTTCTAGTTACCATTGCAATCAACAACTTAGCAATAATGTGTAATCCAGAACGCAGCCCGAAACCTATCAAAAAAGGCTCCAAAACAAGAAGTTCACCTCTCCTTTATACAGAGCAATCAACATGATCTTCCATTGCTATAAACATTCAAAATTCAGACCAGTTTTTAAAACAAGCTGAGGAATGTATCAAAAAAGAGGGTGAATGCCTTTCACATATTTTTTGTGCATATAGCAGCATAGAGAATCTTGTTCAAAACTCTCCAGCATTGCTTGAATCTAAAAGCAACCTGCACATCCTATAACGATTTGATTCCCAAACCACCCTCTTCAATAGGTAAACAAATTCTATCCCAGCTTATGCACCTTCTTTTTCATTTCCCTTCAGATTTTCCCACAGAAAATCAGCAAACATTGCCTCTATCCTTTTAAGAACACCCAAAGGAATAGCCATTGAAGAGATACTGAGAACCGGCATGCTGCTTAAAACATGTTAATCAAAACAAGCTTCCTACAAAAGATAAAAGAAGAGATTTACTTCCGGCAACCTTTTTCTGAACCCTTGCAAGCAGCTTGTCACATAAATTTCATGATAACCTGCCATAGCATAGAGGTGCTCCCACGAAATTTATTGGTCGTTTGATGTTCATTTTGGGAATGAATTCCAAGTCCTCATGGGTAGACGAATGTTTGGTTAGTAAAGTGAAAGAATTCTCTCATATGAGAAGAAAAAGCCTCTTGTCATCTAATTACTCAGCTCCATCTCTGGACTTCAGGACTGAGTTTTCATTTTTGTGGTGGCAAACATGTAAATAAAAAAAAACTTTTCTTTTGTGGTGGCGAACTTATAAAAAAAGAAAATCTTTTCTTTTTACAGTGGTAAACTTGTAAATACATAAAGTTTGATCAAAGATTTTTATTTACATGTCAACCAAACATTATTTTTAGGTTGCAACTAATTTTGATACATGATAACAAAACACAACCAAAAGACCTTTAGAATTAGTTCTTTGAATAAGTTCAAGGAACTAGATTGAGTTTCTCATTCATAATGAATTCCAAACAAACCCTTAGTAGAGAAACTAGTTGCATTGCGAATGATATCCTAATGAGAAGTAGGGGCAAAAAGATGTAATATAAAGCAACTTTTAGTTCTATTTACTCTCTGCCCAGAACCCCTTTCATACATATCCAAAAAGGCCAAACCACGAATAGAGTTCAAACTCCCACTGAGGAAAACCATGGTGTCATCAGCATATAAAAGATGAGTGACTAGAGGACATTTCTTTTGGTCCATAAAACCCAATTCAACTGGCCTCAAAATTCCCCTACAAACTCTTACTCAAAAACTCTCCTAATAAAATAAATAAGGTAAAATAGTGTCCCCATACGAAGATCTTAAAGGATTTGAAGAAATCCTTGTAACGTCCTTGTTCAATACACTGATTATATTGAGGATAAGATATCATTACATGTCATCAAGCTGTTGCTTTATCTTATTTTTGAATTATAGTTAAGCAAGAGTCCTTGAAATCAAGGACTCCTCATGTATCTTTGTAAAACAAATCATTCTTTATTAATATACAAAGAAACCAAGGACTAACTCAAGAATTGAGAAAGTCCTTCAAATCAGAAACTTTCATGGTATCAGAGCTTTAGAGACCAATGTCAAAAACAATTATTTTTTTTTCTTTGAAAAATGCACATGTCGCAGATCACAGCTTCTTCGTCTATCATGCCAGGATCTCTTTCCTTTGCTAACAACATTCAACACCATGTTTCTATCAAGCTAGAACGTGGCAATTACCTTCTATGGAGATGTCCGTTTCTTCCCATTTTACGAGCTTATGATCTTTTGGGCTTCGTAACTGCTGAGTTTCCATGTCCACCTCGTTTTATTCAACACAATGATGACTCTTCTTCATCGGACTCAATCCGGCTTTCATCACATGGCAGCATCAAGATCAACTCATCCTCAGTTGGCTTGTCTCATCACTATTTGAAGGAGTTCTTGCCCATGTGGTCGGGCTCTCTTCCTCGCAAGATGTGTAGGTAGCACTTGAGAAGATGTTTGCTTCTCAGTCAAGGTCCCGCGTAGTGTAGCTTCTTTTACAACTGCAGACCTTGAAGAAAGGCAGTATGACAATGACGGACTATCTTCAGAAAGCTAAATCCCTAGCTGATTATTTAGTGGTTGTTGCTCACCCAGTACAAGATTATGATCTCATTCTCTACACCCTTGGCGATCTTGGCCCGAAATACGAGACTTTTGTCACCTCTGTTACCACTCGTACCGGCACTGCTCTCCATCTTGATGATCTCTACGACCTTTTCGGTCAAGAAATGCGGTTAAAACAACATAATCTCTCCAGTGATGGTCCGCTACCTACAGCAAATGTTACAGCACGCCAGTCCCCTAATTATCAATCCCGTTCCAATCGGCAGCAATCTACAAATCAAAATAATTAGCGTGGTAATGGTAGGGGGAGTGACCGAAATGCATATCACACCCAAGGACGCGGTGTCCTTACCATTTTTTGTCAAATATGCAATCGCTCCGGCCATTCTGCTTTGCAATGTTATCAGCGATTTGATCATGCATATCACGATAACTCGTCCGCTACGACTGCTGCCCTAATGGCTACACCAACATCCTCCTTTGATCCAAACTGGTATCCAGACTATGGTGCTACAAACCATCTTACTGCAAAGCTGGACAATTTGACTATCAACACTGACTATCAAGGTTCTGATTAGATTCAAGGTTGCAATGGTGCAGGTTTGAAAATTTGTCATATTGGTTCTTCCACACTTCATACTCCTACTACTTCCTTTACTCTCCGTAACATTCTTCATGTACATCGGATTTCAAAAAATCTTTTGTCTGTTCGCCAATTTACAACAGATAATAATGTGATTTTTGAGTTTCATCCCACCTTTTATCTTGTTAAGGACCGTCGCACAAGTAAGGTTGCTCAGCCACAGGCAGATTGAAAAATGGTCTTTATCAGCTAGCCGTAGGAGGTCGAAGTCTCACCAATAATCCGGCTCCATCTGTACACATTGGAGAACGTGTGTCCTCTTCTATTTGGCATTACCGTTTCAGTCATCCTCATGAAAAGATTATGCAGCACATTATTTCAAAAAATGCTCTTCGAGTCATCAGGAATAAGCAGACTCACATTTGTTATGCATGTCAATTAGAAAAAACTCATAGATTACCATTTTTTTCTTCAGTCTCTGTATCATATGCTCCTCTAGATCTAATATTTACAGACGTTTGGGGACCTGCGCCTGTAATCTCAGAAAATGGTTATCGATACTATATTCATTTTATTGATAATTTCAGTAAATTCACTTGGATATTCCCTCCTATCAAGAAATTTGAAGCTCTGGATGCATTTATTCGATCTAAGAATCAAGTGAAAAATTTATTTGAATGTAAAATTAAGGCCATTCAAAGTGATTGGGGTGGAGAGTATCACAAGTTTTCTACCATTTTAATTTCCGCCGGAATTTCTCATAGGATTTCATGCCCTCATACCCATTAGCAAAATGGGTCTGCAGAAGGAAAGCATGGACACATTGTTGAAACAGACCCAACTCTAATGGCCCATGCCTCTATTCCACGTATTTATTGGGATGATGGCTTTCAAGCTTCAGTTTATCTAATTAATCGGTTACCTTCATCGGCCATTGCGTATGAATCTCTTTGGTATGCATATTTCATAATAAACCGGATTATTCTCTTCTTCATGTTTTTGGGTGTGCATGCTATCCGTATTTACGGCCGTATAACAAAGACAAGATTGAATATCGGTAAGCAAAATGTAACTTCGTGGACTACAGCTACAGCTCGCCTCATCGTGGCTATCATTGTCTTCATCTTCCACCAGGACAGTTGTATATTAGTCGTCATGTAATTTTTGACGAACGTGATTTTCCATTTCCAGGGCTTGAGAAATTTCCAACTGCTGTTCAACATGCTTCAAAGACGGGAGTCAACAACTGTGTACAAGATGGACTGGTCAAAGATTTTTTGCCTTCACATGGCATGCCACGTCATCCACAAGGACCTCCTACCTCTAGTCGTTCAAATGCAGAACCATCTTCACGTGAAACAATGCCATGTCATTCACAAGGAGTCACCCCAAATTCAAATGAAGAAAACGGTTCTATTTCTGCTCCAAAAATGCCACATGTCGATACTCCCTTGATCAAGCAACACAAACAGTTGCAATCAGCCACCTTTTCTCCTATTATATCAGTAGTCTCCAACAACACACCCATATCAATGCCACGTGTCCCAGCTTTACTGCAAACCCCTCAAATTTCTCCATCTGAACGCGTTTATTCATGACGTTTTCTCCCATCCGTAACTCAAATCCGTTGTAGCCCACAATTTTTTTCTCCACCAAATAAGGAACTTAACCCCACATCTAATTGCAACATTTCCATCTTACCTTTTCCATCCTTTTCTCCACAAAACAAGTAATACAACTCCAAGTTTAACTCCAACAACCCCTCTTTATTGGGCTCTTTTGAAAACCCATTCTCCATTTCTCATTCAACCAACAAAATCTTCAACACAAATCTCTCAACCTCCTAATTTTTCTCAAACCTCTACTCCACCTGTCCTAGTTCCTCCACTTCCCAAGTTTAATCGAACTCTTCATTCCAATGAAAAATTCAAATCCATTGCTTCCCATGCAAAACTCTCTACATAATATTTGTCCTACTTCATCTCCAAATATGCCAAGTGACCAACATACTTCAGATCTCAACGTGATTCCTCCCATTAAGCTTTGTGTTGACCTTAGTCAACTACCTCTTTATGAGTCTCAAGCTTCAAAACATCCAATGGTTACAAGGAGTAAAGATGGCATGCCTAAGGCTCGGGTTTTGTGTGTTATGCAACATCCACTTGCGTATACTGCTTCCTTGTGTGATGAAGAAAAGGAACCAAGATGCTTTACTACTGCAAACAAGGATCAAAAATGGCAAACCGCCATGGCCGATGAGTTTAATGCTCTTCTTCACAATGACACATGGACGCTTGTACCTTCTTCTTCATCAATGAATATCATCGGATGCAAATGGCTCTTCAAAACGAAACGACGAGCCGATGATATGAATGAAAGACATAAAGCTCGGTTAGTGGCAAAACAATTTACATAATAGGAGGGACTCGACTATGACGACACATTCAGCCCTGTCGTCAAACCGATTACCATTCGAGTTTTTCACTCCCTAGCAGTATCAATGGGATGGTCTATTTGGTAATTGGATGTTAGTAATGCTTTCCTACATGGCATTCTCAAAGACGAAGTTTTTATGTGTCAACCGCCCGGATTCACAGATTCTCGTCTTCCGCATCATGTCTGCAAGCTTCACAAAGCTCTATATGGATTAAAACAGGCACCAAGGGGATGGTATAATCGACTTAGCCAATTTCTATTTGAATATGGTTTTACAAGCTCAAAGTCCGACTCGTCTCTATTCATTCTCAAGAATAGAAGTACACATGTTTTTTTGCATGTTTACGTCGATGATATACTCGTAACAAGCAACAATGATGCAACCGTACAAGACATTCTCTCTGCCTTAGGTGCAGAATTTTTAGTCAAGGATTTGGGGATACTACATTTCTTTCTTGGTGTTGAAGCACTCTACATCCATGACGGACTTCTCCTTTCTCAAAGGAAGTACATTCTTGACCTTCTAAAAAGGACAAACATGGATGGAGCAAAACCTTGCTCGACACCAATGCCTACTGGTGCACAACTCTCAAAATTCTCTGGAACTCTTCTGACAGATCCCATGGCATACTGCAGCATAGTGGGAGGTCTCCAATATCAATCTCTTACAGGACCTGACATCTCCTTTGTTGTGAACAAATTTTGTCAGTTTATGCACTATCCCACTAATACACATTGGACTGCGTTCAAACGAATATTAAGGTACCTAAAGAGCACTATAAATCATGGTCTCCTGTTACGTTGGTCTTCTTCTTTACATCTAAATGCCTTTTCTGATGCTGACTGGGCTTGGTGCCCTGATGATCGACGATCGACCAGTGGTTATTGCATGTTCCTTGGCACTAATTTAATCTCATGGATTCTCGCAAGCAACAAACAGTTGCTTGTTCAACCACTGAATTGGAATACAAAGGTCTAGCTAAAGCTAACATGGTTACAATCCCTTTTAGGAGAGCTCGGTGTGGTATTAAAACACCCACCTTGTCTTTGGTGTGATAATATTGGAGCAACATACCTTACCGGTGACCCGGTTTTTCACGCTCGTACTAAACATGTGAAGATTGATTTTCATTTTGTGCGTGACAAGGCTTCCAAGGACTTGGACGTTAGGTTTGTCCCAAACAAAGATCAGCTGGCTGACATATTTACAAAAGGCTCAAGTCGTCTACGGTTCCAACTTCTACATGACAAGCTTACGGTCGTAGAACAACCGCTATGCTTGAGGGAGCGTATTGAGGATAAGATATCATGACATGTCATCCAATTATTACTTTATCTTATTTTTGAATTATAGTTAAGCAAGAGTCCTTGAAATCAAAGACTCCTCAAGTATCTTTGTAAAACAAATAAATTCTTTATTAATATACAAAGAAACCAATGACTAACTCAAGAACTGAGAAAGTCTTTCAAATCAGAAACTTTCAGGCTGCAATCAAACAAAGCAAAATCTGCTTTAAAGAATTTCCACTCTAGGCAGTCGTATACTTTATACATATCCACTTAAAAAATAACATTGTTTCCTCTCATCTTCTTACCAATTTCTTGTACTGTCTCCTGAGCCAAGCAAAAATTTTCTGAAATAGTTCTGCCTTGAACAAACGCACCGTACTCTACTAATATAAGAACTGAGAAAAATATACTAAATCTCATCATCCAGATTTCTGGAAAGGCCGTATAAGCTATGTTGCAAGGGCTTATAGGTGAAATCCCCAAATGTAATAAGTGAATATTTTTTAGAATAGAAGTAATGAAAGAGGTAATAAAGAAGTGAATAGTTTCGTGCACTGAAAGAACTGCATAGCTGCCTGTAAAAGATCATCATGAAAGATATGCCAATAACTAAGATACAAGGATAACGAAAAACTATCCAAACCTGGAGCATTATCCTTTGGAATGCTGAAAACTGCTTATCTTACTTCCTCAAAAGAAGGCATGGCAAAAGTGTACTATTTTATGCCTCTAAAACAAGATTTGGAATACAATCAAGAAGCTCACAAGAGAAGTGACAACCTTCCGAAGAGAGTTCTTAATAAAATTCAACTGCAACTTCATAAATCTCCCCTAAATAATCTGGCCAAGTGTCATTCTAAAGCTTTAGTCTGGAAATCATATTAATCTTCTTGCTTTGGTCAAGGCATGGAAAACTGTGTTAGAATTACCGTCCATTAGCCATTTAACTCTGGATGTTTGATTCCGGAAGATTTCTTCTTGTAGTTTTGTAATAGTTTAATTCTCACATTCACCAATCCGCAATGTTCGAAATGTTATTGTCGCAAGACATGTCGCCAGGTTCCTCTGGTGACATGGCGTAAAAAAAAAAAGAAGATAAAAGGAAAAAAAGTGAGTAAAAATGTGCTTTTGGTTATCAAACTTTAGAGGGGTGTAATTGAGGCCCTAATACATTTAAAAAGATAAAAAATGTGTATACGGTCAATGACATATATTTAGGTATTCTTCCGACATTGGCATACGAAACATAAAGATCTAATCAATTAGACCTTAAAGAAGACAAATAGGTACATGGAACACAATAAAAGACATACATAAAATAAGCAAATACAAATAAGGACACATCAACCCCCAATCTTATACATCATATCCATAAAGAGTGGTGACCTGACTCAATGTCATCATCCCCATCACCCCCAAGATGGCAACAAAGCTAATCTTAGTGTTGGATGTGAAAGAAATATGCAAAAATCAGTGATTAGGCAAGAAAGAGTAGAAGAAATGGGATGAGAATGATTTTCCCCCAATCTGGATCGATATGTCTTCGATTTGAATGACATGTCCCCTCAATATCGTAACATACTCCCCTTGATGTCACGACATATCGACGACATGTCGCGACATTATAGCGACACGGGGGGAAAAAGTCTGTATAGCGACTAATCCCCCAATATTGTGTCGCCCAATCCCTATAGAACGATATGTCGCGACATTTAGAACCATGCCAATCCGTTCTAGAGCTGATGTTCCAAACTCGGAATTTTGGCTTCCAACGCACATATGTTCTAAAGAAACATCCCCAAAAACAGGCTGTAGGATTGAAGGAATTGAATCCTTTTGACTCTTGGACTTTACTCCATCAAAACATTAGGTATAAACCCTTATTTCATGAATGTTATGGTAAAAGAAATAGTACTTTACTAAAAAAAGTAATGTTAAATAACATAAATTTTTTTAAAAAAATACAAAAATAAAAAAACCAAACAATATAGATTAGTATAGAAGTTCCTTACAGCCAATCTAGATTTGTATTTTAAGTTATTAGTAGCCATATTATACTAGCATAGTATGCATATATGGAACTATGGCGATGGGGATTCTTATGGATAGGGATATGGACATGCAACCAGGCAATGGGCATGGACATGGAGCTACTAATGCATAGTATATGAAAATGAGGTTTAAGACTAATCAACCATAACATTAACATCTAGGCATGCAGACATACACTAGTAATAATGATTACAAGAGATTAGTTCATTAATTTAAGATTGGTATTGTTATATGAGCTAGGAACAATGTTGTCATCATTTGGGGCAGATACAATTCCACAGCCTTAGATGGGATAGGGATGGCAGGTTCGAGCCAACCAAAAACTCAATGCGGTTATGAGTCACCTGTTTTATTTTATTTTCATGAATTTTTTGAGTTGTGGTCTTAGACACAATGTACGGATGTTATTTTGAGTGTTAATGCATCATTTCTATTATAGAACAACAACAAATGTTTTCTTTCCTTAGAGATGTGATTTACATGTTTCATAAAAATGATTTTTAGTGAGCATTTGATTATAATTAAGTTTGTTTTAAAATCCCTAAAGTTTCATAGCAACACCTCCAACCCCCCTCTTCTTAATATAATCAACCCCAAAAATATAACTCTTTTGGAAATAACTTGGGGTTTATTCTATACAAGAATCGGAATTCGGCAAGAATGGAATTCCAGTGTTCCCATGAGTTGGTGTAATTTCAACTCTTCATGGTATGGGAACCTGTAGTGGTTGTTTGAGTGGGGTGGGGGAAGGGGAATGCAAGACACTAGAGGGGGATGATGTTGGTGGCATTGAGAAAGTATTTCAGATTCTAAAGAAAACATATCGTTTTGCATATTCATTATATATATATTCGAGCAATCAATATAAATCCTTGTAAAGAGTTGCATGCATACATGGCAGTAACATTCTAATAGAATTTATACCATCCTTATCAAGAACTAGAAAATAGAACTTCATTGACCACAACATTGCCAAAGGAAATGAATAACGATACAAACCTGTATTTATATTCCTGTCCAGAATTTTCCTCCGAGACCATCAACCTTTCATTTAGGATCTTGCAATCTTCTTTACAAGACTCCAGTTCATGCCTCACCTTATGTTGTATAACATGTTTATTAAATTACAAAACAGATGATTATATGAAATAGTGAATAAGCAACATTCAGGAAATCATACATCTACATCAAATTTTCGCAGATGCAACATCCATATCATAAATTAGCATCAATATTACAATAAACGTAATTATATTAATTACTGAATAAGCATTACATACATCCACATCACATTTTTTCTGTAGCAACATCCATATCATAAATTAGCATCAATATTAACATAATTATAATGAGAATTAGAAATATGTTCAAGAAGATAAAAAATTTAACAAAGAATGAGAGCTGGAATCAGTCGAGATTATTACTAGAAAGACTTTTTATATCATTTTTTGCCTACAGAAGCAAAATGTTCTTTCTTTTCAAGGTATCATCATTATTACTATCATTATCATCGTCGTTATTAATATTTAGAGGGTGGCACGTGCAATACTGCATGTAGATAAAGGGTAACCCTTGAGAGCTCGAATTTCAAAAAATAAGTTTAGAAAAGATGATTTTGAATATTCTTATTTTATAATTTAAAAAATATTAAATAAAAACTATAAAAGAATATCACTCCTTGTTTTTAGGGATTAAATTTTTTATATAATTTTTAAAATAAATATATTTTAATCTATTTATTATTTTGTCATATGAATGAATTCGTTGGAAAGTTCTCGTCATGTTCTAACTAATGATATCCACTTTCAATTAGATTTATTCAATCATTATTTATTAATTTTTATTCAAATATATTGAATTTATTTATAAATATTATATGATACTATATTTTAATTAAATGAACAGTCGTTAGTTATGAGCAATTCCTTACGAGAGTAGTTTCCCTATTTTTCGGAAGTAATAACTGCGCCATTGACACCTTTTTAGATTAGTTTGCTTAGAATGTCTAAAATAACCCTAAAATAATTTGTTAATGCATTCTTTGTGAGGCTGCTTTTGGAAATTAAAATATAAATCTTAGCACACTTTGCGAGGCAAGATTTTGCGTTATATATAGTATAGATTTTTTATGAATAAAGAATATTATATAAATTAAAAGGAGAGAAGAATGTACATCAATGGATTCTTAAGAGGAGAAAGCCAAAAGAAAAGAAGATAAAAAAGAAATAAAATGTACAAAGTGAAGTCCCCACAGGGACAAAACCTACACCACAAAACAACTACTCTTCCATCATTCCCTCCAACGGGATCCCAACGAAAAGAGAGTCTCAATGAACACCAACTCTGGCCAATCTATCCGCCATCCCATTGGTTGAATGATAGACATGGGAAAATGAGATGTTCATCCCACTAACCAGCATTCGAGCCAATCTAACCATAGATGACCATCTCCACGATGGGGGACCTCTCCCTCTCATCCAAGATATAACCACACCTGAGTCCCCCTACACCTATAAGTCCTCGAGTCCCAAGCATCTAGCCTGCCACAATCCTGTCACTAGCGCATGCATCTCCGCCCTGATAGCAAACCCTTCCTCTAGGGGACCCGAAAAAGCACGTAATATTACTCCCCAAAGACCTTGGGTCACTGAGACCCATCAAATTTCAGCTTTAATACCCCTACCATCTCTCTTTATGCGTTTGGGTGTGTGGGTAATTCCATACCGGGGTCTTCCAATCCCCAACCATGTCTGAGGTTGAGAAATCTCTGAACTTCTGACAGAGACACATCCAGGAAGCTACCATATTACTTGCTCCACTATATCTTGGACACTTGGACTTTTTCCTTGAAATATCCTCCTATTCCATTCACCCCAAATGGCCCATAATCCTGCAAATAGAACACCTCTATACATGATTCTCCTTCACTTCCCTATAATCCTCTAGCAAAAGGACAATGTAAGAATAGATGGTATACTGACTCGTCATTGCTCCTACATATAATGCACATTTGTGGAGAAATAGCAAGATACATCCTTCTCTTTTGAAGATTATCCTGGGTATTTATCTTATTTAGTACAACGGTCCAGTGGAATGCCTTAATCCTAGGAGGAAAAGATGGTCTACAGATGGAGAGGAATGGAAATATGGGGTGAGGGACATCACCATCGGACCGAATAATCAAGAAGAAAGACTTGGACGAAAAGATGCCTTTTTGGTCGGGGGTCCATATTCTGGCATCCTGAACATCTGTATCGATGTGGGCATCCTGAAGGAGGTGGCTAAGAGAGGCAAATTCAGTAATGTCAGCCGGTTTAAGGTCTCTCCTAAACTGTAGGTTCCAGGTAAGCTTGGACACTGACCAGAATAAGATGTCTGCCACCTTGGCATCCCTGAAGGTGGCAAGCTGAAACAAATGGGGATATCTGATGCAAAGAGAGGTGTCACCCCACCAAAGGTCAGGCCATAAGTGTACAAATGAGCCCGACCCCACCCCAAAACGAAGAAGATGATAGAATCTTGGGCCAATATCTGAGATCACCTTCCATGGACATTGGCCAAACACCCTCACCCCCATGAGGATATCCTAACCATTATCATGTTAACCATACTTACTATTAATAACACTATGCTACAGAGCATCCATGTTAGTACAAAATCACTAGAGCCATTTGCCAAGGAGTGCTTGATTTCTCGCTGCAATGTTGCCAAGAATTAATCCCCCTTTTTGCTTCAATCTCTCTCCATGACATTTCTTCCCTTTTTAGTACCTCATCTAAATCCTCTTACAGCTTACTCCTCCCTGTTCTCTCCTCCTCACA